>QVNV01007989.1:0-39251 GCA_014825455.1 Pseudomyrmex pallidus
GTTGCTCGCTTCTGACCGGCTCAATGTTACTCTTCTTTCTGTGTATGTATATATATACTGATATATATATATATATATATATATATATACTATAAATATATATATATACACACATATTATATACATATATAAATTTTTTTTCGATCGCTTTATTAATCTAATTAAACCGTCGCGTAAATTTTATATTTTATAGAAATTATAATGCACTACAGTAGTATAAGTAACACAATGGTACAACAATGCCACGTTCGCTCATTTTATATATTATATTTATTGCCAAAGAAAAAATATTGCAGTTTTATTTTAATGGCTTTTTAATTTTTATATTATTGTGCTTATAGAACAAATAAAACTTAACAAACAAGATTCTGCTGAGAAATTGCAAAATTCGTAATAGTAGATACAAAAATATTTCTACCTTAATACGAAACGTTCAAAAAGTCGATCGTTTTTTTTTTTAAATTAAAGACCTCGAGACAAAACTAGAATTGCTCTTTTTGTTATTTAAAGCAGAAAGAAGACCTGAGAGCGGAGAATGGAATCATTCCATTTTCTTACAACGTTCTTAGCCGCTGGTTCCAACGTTATCTGCAAAAGTAAATGTAGGAACTACGAAACGCGCTACGTCCAAGCGTAGACGGCGCAAAAGTTTGAGTCAGTTTGACACAGTCTGTGCCACACTCCGCTCATGTTACATCTATTTTACCGTCAAGAAGTAGCAGATTCGAATCAGTTCACGAATCTGCCAACATTTACAAAATACATGAAAAGTGACAAAAAGAAATTACGACCGATGGTCCTTTCAGATCTAGCCAATGCGAAATTTGCTTCATGTAAGCATGTATACATATATAATTGCATTTAAACTATAGAGCTATGCCTACAAATTTTTCCAATCGGTTACACACTTCCAGAGAGCAATATATCGTCTTAAAGACGTCTAAAAGTTGTCTTAAAATTTATTTAAACATCTTGTACATATTAGAGAATTTTGATTCGTTTTTTGAACTACTTAGAATTAATCTAATGATTTTTTTTCTCAGTCACTCTCCCACATCCCGTTTTTGTTCAATACTAGCATAGAAATTGAATAAAAATATGCGTGTAATGAACAGAGAAAGCAAGAAGAACGTGTATAACACACTTACTCGTTGCTTAAAAAGTACAGAGAATAGCAAAAAGGAAGTAATTCAAAAAATAAAAAAAATTACTACAAATAAGAATCAGAAAAAATATATCTCACTATAAAATATAAGAAAAATGAAACAAATCGTCTATAAAGCACGCAACAGAATTAAATAAATCGCTTACATGGCATGATAGAGAACCAAATGTTTTTTAATCGTGCGCAAGTTCATACGAATATAAGACGTTGGGCATCGCGGTTTGTTGAGGAAACATGTAAAGAGGCAAGTTCTTTCGCACAAAAATTTTTATACCAATATTTAAAAAGTGAGAGAGCTATTGAACTTGACAGATTTATACAATTATTCAATATAGAATAGAGAATATATCCATGTTATACAAAAACTCTTCAAAACGCATATCAGTCTATCTTTATTTCCGATTAATCTGTCTTCAGAAAAATATTTATAGAAATTTTATATGTATTTACATATCTAAAATAATTTCTCTCAAATAATTAAAATTATTACATAAGTGTGTTGAGAGCAAAAGAGGTAGATGTCTATATATTAAAGAACGTTTTTCCATTTTGGTTGTATCTGAGCGAAGTGATCTGCGCATGTACGTACCAGCGACTTGACCTGGCTCTCGCGCGAGCCAAAGGGATAATCAATAACTTCCAGGATATATAAGGCTCCGTGCCGGTAGCGAACGTACCTCTCAGTTCTCGCGCGATCGCTCGCCACGAACTCTTAGTTTCGATCGACAACTGCTTTTTAAAACAAGTCGGTATTGCATTTGTTTCAAAAGTCAGTCTAGTATTACATCAGACACCGTATTCGCAATTAGTAGTATTATTAGTTGGATATTACTTCTCTCGTGTGTGTGTTTGTGTGAGAGTAAACGGTAAGACATAAACCGTAAGTTATATTACAAGTTTTGTAAAATTTATCGTTTGTCCACACGCCACATCGTGATATCTATTTCGAAATTTCAGAGAATTTTGAACATTCAGGAACGTTTTGTTGAAATTTTTTTTCTGACAGTCTTACTATCATGCACACAAGTAGAAAGCGACTTTAATAAGCGACTTTCATGATAATTAAATTTACTCGACATTTGTTTCTGCACTCCATGAATGTTTTAATCTTGTGTCTAGAAAAAAAAGTCAAACAAAAGTTCTTAAAAATACACAGAATATTCTCAGAAAAATTACTTTGCACGAAATAGACATTACGATATGCGACAAAAAGATAAATCGAACTTACACATGATCAAAACTTATGAAAAAAAAAAAGAAAAAAAGAAAAAACTTCTTGCGAGATTTTGCAAACATTTTTATATTTGTTATCGATATGATATTGTTGTTTCTCCACATGTTTTCCAACGTGTGGCATGGTGTAGGCCTCCTGGGGATCCCGCCATGTAAAACAACGGGAACGCGTCCGGGCACGGTACCCCCTGGGTGACGAGGAAAGCCGTGCGCTACTTAATGTTTCTGTTAATTACCGGAATTTTTATTCATAAGTATTTTATTCTTTCCCAGTGCCACTTCTCAGCAAAATCCCCGTGGCAACTTGCATATGCGCGCCGAGTGCCACGAGAAAGTCAAGCGCGCGCGACACGCACAAATGCGATGGGTGATTTCAAGTACCCTGGCGACAATTATTAATTCATCACGAGAAAACGTTTTTTTTTTTTTTTTTAATCCACGACTATTTCGTAATATATATTATATACTTGGAAAGCCACGCGAGAGTAGCGTTCTACTAATTTGGGCGCGGCTGCCTTACGCGCTAATCGACTGTAAATATAAATGCTAAACAACCGTTCTACGAAATAATTATGTTATACATCCTGTGAGTGCGCGTTTACGTTATCGTAATTTCCGATCTTTGTTGTTAACGCATACATATAATTCGTTTCCTTGTGTTTTCTTTTTAATTAACTCCGTCTACACGCTTTGCTACCGATATATGGATACACACAAAATACAACGTATATGCAACGTTAATAACGACGCACCGTTAAATCGAGTTTCGCCTAACTCCGTCTGATGTGCAGACAAGACAAAGAATCTCACTTTAACGAGTGAAACTTGTACCTCTCTTAAGACTTATCGCTTCAACTTGTTGCTACAATAAAACACCGACGTGTCTGATGCGCGCCGAGCGCATTTATTAAATTCTCAGTGGAAAGCGTTATATTGCAAAGCGTTAACGCGCCGAAGAAGCTCGCGAAATGCGCTATTGTTCGTCGTGAAGAGCTGCGCGCGATAATCGAACACAGAGAGACGTTGTTGTGCCACATGATGATGGTGACATGAGTGCGTTAACGAAAAAAACGTTGGCATCTTCTGTTTCGCCTACTTACCTACTTACCATTCTTCGTATATAGGCACGCGCAATTTCGTCTTCTTCGAAAAACCGTCCACAATGCCCTTTGGTTGGTGCATGTGTATATCGCTAAAAAAAAGAAAAAAAGTGCACGGTCACCGCGTCCCATTTCGTTAGCTTGTTTCCGCTGCTAATAATCTCTGATTGCTACTCACGATGATTGCGAACAAGTTGCTTATCGGCGTGGCGGTCTCGAGTGAAAATAACAATGATTGAGAAAGGTAAATTCGAGAAGAAGCTGAGAAGCATTGGGTTACGGTGATATTTATCGAAGTCAAGAGAATGCACCGAGTGTGCAAAAAGAGCCGCGCTCACGCGTCTTTTTGTTCGAACAAGAATTACGTGCTTGTTTTCGAGCATCTTGTGTTACTTGTGCGCTACAACTCGCCAGCTGTAAGCTCGTAATATCAAAACATTTGGCATATATTTAATCTTTCTTGCAGTTGTATTGCAGGTAATTAATTTCGAGAGTAAATAAACTGCTTGTTATTAACAAATCTAAATTTGTGAAATGAATGGAAAGTAAACGGGGGAAAATAATAAGTCGAGAATAAAAACCAGATTGAGAAGAAAAATTAATTTCTATTTTAATTAGAAGCCATTAAGTAGATAATGAGATAAATCTAAGACAACTATATTCCTTACATGCAATCTGACATAGGAATGGAGATACCATTAATTTAGCTTTGAGATCGCAGTCTATTATTAGAAAATGCATATTTGCGCGTGTGCGCACAATAGCCTACGCTTCTCTAAGTTTCCTCAAATTGACAGGCGATGCCTGTACAAACACCCACGCAATAAGATGCGTTAACCTACTCAAGCGTATGTGTTAGACATATTGCTAATCAAAGTGAAGGAGCAATCAAAGTTGTCGTTTGTTTCGTCGAAGTACGCATTACTTTCAAATGTCGCTTTATTCACAATGAGTTCCGTTAGATTTCTCGATAAATAATCTCTGCAGTGTTTTATATATTATACTTGATTAAAAACGTGTAAAAAGAGTTTCGACTGCATAGTACGACGATATACCTACTACTTGGCAAGCGAATTTAGGTTTGTTGGCCGAATTGAGACACGTGACAATTTGTGTTGGACAGTTATAGATCTTGTCGGTTTATTTCTATTATCTATGTGAAATTGTGCGGTTTCCATTAAATTAAGAAAGTCAAGCGTCTCAGAGAGAGGCGTCCGTTTCCCGCCTTGCAAAGCCGCAATAACGGAGGACTGGACATGTCACGCTGTCATGTTGACAAAGATTATTTTCCAAAAGAGAGAGTTGCAGCGCAGCACATTGTGCGCGTTTCTTCGTTTATAAATAAATTGCGAAAGAGAGTGCGGCGCAAAAAAAAGTACGGTGCGCTACACACATTAACATTAAAAAAATAGGCACGTGCAGCGCGGGAGGGTTCGCAGCTCGGGGGTTTGCCAATATATCGGAACGTAGAAAGAAAATAAATATATATGCTCGTTCTCTCATAATGCACTTGCCAGGCACATATATATATAGAGAGAGATATACGCGCGACGAATGTCTCGTTCGCGTTGTGTCTCGAGTGCGCGCAACTTTCACCGCCGACCATTGTCGCTGTCATTATATGCCAGCTCACACACTACATCGCATGCACACGGTGTACAGACACGCGGCTTTCGTTTTACCAGCGACAGTTGATTCGTTCGCGAAGGGGACATGATTAATTTGTTATCAGCGCGCTGAATATTTGCGCGATGTTCGCCGCGTGCGCTCACGCGCAAGTTTCTTCTCCGAGGAGAAACACGCGATACACATAAGAGATGAGAGCGTTGTCTGAATCATTAATATCAAGTTAATACATCTATCAAAAGTACGACACGTGATTCTCTCAGCACATGCGACCGCATGAAGATGAAATTATAACTGCGTTAACCTAAATGTCTGTATTCCGAAACGAGAGTGCTGCGAGCAAAGCGCCGAGCAAAGTGGGTAATATTAATTAGGATAAATCCGCCGTCGTTAAATTGCAAGGATTCTCCGAGCGGCGGCCAATTATTGCTTTCGAAGCGAAACATCGCCCGACCGGCCGCGACTGGGTAATTAAATTAAAATCTTTACGTAAAAATTTTTAGCACCAAAAGAGAGAGAGACAGGCTCGCCTAACGAGCTTACGCCTAATAGCGAGCGAACGAAGAGTACGTTCTAGATTTCAGTGAAATTAGAATAGCGCGCGGCGCGCAACGGTGTCGAGGGACATCGTTTCTCGCTCGCTCGTGTTTTACCTGGCGGCATCCCTCTTTCGCTCCCCCCCTGTTCGTTTCTCACGCGTAAACGGCGGACGATTTGTGAGAGTATCGTTAACCCGCCTCACCTCGGGGCAAGCATTTTTTACAAGCGGCACTTAACGCTACAAACCCCAAAATTGCACCTCTGCACGCGAGTGAGCGACTTGATGGTGGACAATCTGATAGCGCCGCCGCCGCGAATCTCGCAACCTCGAGCAGCCTCGAATGTGTATTCCTTTACACGCCCGTCGTGAATTCATTTTCGTTTCGCAATTGTGTCTCCGTCTTCTCTTCGCGCTTGTTTTCGCGAGCCACGTTAAACGCTCCGTGACGCTCGCGAGTTTGCCAACCGTGGCGAACAACAGGTCGCTTCCGTTTTTTTTTTTTTTTTTTTTTTTCCGGCGAACTCTCGATTTTATTGTGGAGAATTTTGCGTAACACGCGTTCGCGAGCGGGCGCGCGCGTGACTTTCGCTTCTTTCGTTTACCTTCGCGAGCATCCTCATCACGCATACATTCCGAAGAAATATTGCGGGGATCACCGGAGGTCAGCCGCGTGGTTTACCAACCGGTAAACGCTTGCTGCAGCTAACAATTGAACGACAGGTGTCTAACCCACAATTTTCAATATTTGACTGACCTAAAATCATACTTGCCAGAACTTTATTTTTCTTCTTCCAAATGAAACGGTAGAAATTGTTGGTTGTCACATGCAGCACTTAGCTACTTCTATTGATTTGAATACAGCGGTTTTTGTGTTACATATTCACAACTTTCTTTCTCGTGAATTTAGCGATTTCAGTGTTTTCGAATCTTGCAAAAGCGGCCCCCTTTGGAAGTTGACGCGGATTTTTTTTCGATCGTTTAAAATAAAAGTTAAAAAAGTCTTTAACGAGATATTTTATTTTCCGTAGAAATGTGTGTAGATAATCAAGAATGCGAAATGATGATTTTCGAGCGAAGCAAGCAAGAAGGCGGTAATAGCCTCTGAAGTTTGTCGTGTTCTGTGGCTCTTAGCGCGTCCCGAAATTCCGGTGCATTAACGGTGGATCAAGGAATCCGTGGAATAACGGCGCGGTTCTGGCGAAAAAGACGAAAGAGGAACGGAGAGGTAAGAGAGAACGATCTGTATGTATAGCTTTCTTAAAATAAAGAAATCGACAGGGAGAACGAATTAAGAGCGGGAGAGCCGAATGTCGTACATTGCTTTACGGAGCCGGCCCCAAAAATGCCGCGGCTTTACAGAACGGAACGGAACGGCAGCCTCTCTCATTTCCTACATTTTAATTGGCCGCGCAATGATAAATCCGCACGTCTCTAATTGAACCTCGAGAGCGAAACAGCGTGATACAAGCGCGGCGGGTTGGTTCAAGCGGAGTATCAGCGATTTCGTTTTACAAAGTAGCGGCGCACTTACATGAAAGAAGTCGTCTTCCATCGTTGCTGATGCGAAATGCGTAATGTGATCCGAAAGATCGATTGACGCACGCAAATATCGATCGAGCGAATGTTATTTTTCATTTTTATGTAACAACTATATATATATATATTTCGTAAAACAAAACGAGTTGAAAAAAAAAAAAAAAAACATGCCGAAGCTTAACCAAGAAGAGATGTAACCTAAATGCTATGAGTGCGTAACCCACAATTTCTAGTAGTATTTGAGCAGTCTAATGCTTATATTTGCCGAATAAACAATTTCCCTGTTTATGTAAACTATTAGAAATTGAGTGGAGAGTTTGGGGCTTTTTATTCCGCTCGTTTAAAGTAAACGATATTCTTTTGAGGAGAGAAGCACCGGGTTGTAAAACACACGCGATAAACTCCGCGTGAGAATTCGACATCAGACGATCGAACATAATACAAAGTGTTCTTCGGTCAGACGTACACAGTTACTCTGTTATAAATAAAGCCAAGTCGAACAACCATGTGTGTGTGTGTGTGTGTTGTTCCTGCAAAACTGGACACCGCGAACTGACCCACTTGTTTTTCGGTCGAGCGTACGATGAATGGAGCAGAGAGGATCCGATACAATCATTCAAACTGGTTTATATGACTGTCGAACAACATTGTAAACTATCTTGTGACGTTTATTCGGCGGCGTCCTCTTTCTCCCTCTTTTTTATATTTTCGAGAATCAATTTTCTAACGATTCTACGCGAAAATAATAAATAAGTACAATCATCATCGGGGAAATATTAATAAAGAACTAAATATTTTCTATTATCTTTTTATTCGTTATGCAACAACGATTCCGTATTATATTTGGTAGAAAATTTTGCACGACCATGTTCATATTTTTCGTTCTACATATACCTACGTATCGTTACGGGAAGCTGAAGTTTTGAAAAATAATCGAATCTGCAATATATAATCGGACTAGATTTACACTGTGTAACGAGCAACAAAGTAGAGATGAGGGATGCGAGCGATGAGAAGGAAAGGAGGAGCGCAGACGAGACACGCTTACAATTAGTATCGTCGTTAAAAACTCACCGTAAGCGCTTGAAAAAAAAAAACGTCATAACGTCCATAAACCGAGAAACGCGCGCGTATTGTTGTCTCGGATGGCCGAGATCTCTTCCGTCCGCCGAAATCGGCTGTAAAGCCGCGTATAACCGTCGATATGTATGTATGTGTACCGGTACCGGTTAATTAGGGGACGGGATGAGCGTAACGCGGCGGACATTTGTCCGAAAACGACGGTCGTTGTGCATTTCGTGCCGCGCGGGATCTCTCTCCCCCCCCTTTTTTTTGTTTTCAATACCGCAGCCACCCGAGCTTTACGAGAAAATAAAGAACCGCGCGATTGTCTCATGCGCGGTGTATTATTATGCGGAGTCGACGACCCGCCATTATTTGGCGCGCTGCGTCGACGAGAGAGTATATCTGCAGGAATATCTGTATAGTATAAGCGAGCGCATCGTTATGTAGCGGTATACGTGTTATGATTTCGCCGTCGCGTTGTTAAAAAATCCTTTTTCTTTTTTTTTTTTTTTCTACATCTTGTGCAAGTTGCTCTCTTATAACGAGCCGGCAATTAACGAGCCCGATACCAGCCTAACCAGTAATTTTGGGCATTTATCAGTACACACATTCGCGAGAAGGAGAGAGTGGAGGAGAACCTTTCTAAGTCATTGACGTGGCCAGCTTCGTGGGGTAAGGGGGCTAATCATCCGAGACGCATGCATCGTCCGGGGCAACGGACGCATCCGAAATGAGGCGATTCTCTTGGAGTATGGGAAGGGAGAATCGGGCCCCCGTTGTATTATATCGCGCTCATGATCGTTTGTTACACGCGCGACGGTTCCAAATTCAATTTGGATTTTACAATTTACGCGTTCCCGTTACTTGTATATATACATAATACTTTGCGCGCATGGCATCACATCGAGCTGTACAACAATTATAAAAAATCAAGTTTTCGGAACGTGGTAATTAATATATTGGAGAAACAATCTAACGGAAGCTTCGCGGCTCGTGTCGCCCGACCGTTCGTCATTAAATTAATTGTATCGCTTCGCAATAACGAGGCAACAGCCTAATAACCCATTTACATTCTGGAAAAATCTCGGTTTCAGGCATTTATATGCATTTCCAGTCTAAATCGCGCCGGGCGATTTTATATGTACGCGCCTTTCCCGCTATTTGCCGGGGATCTAGCTCAACAATACATCTCTCGACTCCGGCCTCGGTGTGCAATTAGTCGGCGTATTTAACACAAAGACGCGCGTGCGTTAATTAACGCAGACATTTTTACGAATAAGGGAAGACCACATCGCTTCGGCGGCGCGGCGAAGCGGGACTCGAAAAAGAAAGTCCAAGTCCAAGTGCAGTTTGTTAAGAGCTACTTTGGTTACAATTGTCGACTAATTAGCTGTGCAAATCGCCTTTGTGGAAGTTTTCACTTGCGATCGACCATCCTCCGTTTGCTACTAATCACCCAGCGTGTGTATACGCGCTTAGATTTTTCTTTTCCCGGACGAGATGACTGTACGAGTACGTAACGCAATGACGAAGCCGTAACTCTCTCCGTTTCAATCGCTAATTCTTTTTTTTTTTTTTTTTTTTTTTTTTTTCACAATATTTCGCGTAAAAATGTACACGCGACGAGACGGATTTGTCTGACCGCGTAATATTTCGCGGATCTTTCTTTCGCGGTTTGACGAATAAAACGTTTTGCGGTTTTGTGTCGGTGTTTTCCCCGTGAAAATTAAGAGGATCATCCGCGCCGCCACGACGAGACTCGTGCGGAAACCGATTGACGCGGAAGCAGAGTGGCAGATACTAAGAGAGAAGACAAGCAGTCGGCCGTCGGCCCCTCAACCGACTGCTCTTCTCGGGAGGACGACCCACTTCGTTCAAAAGCGAGAGGGACGAGGAGTACATTGCTTGACAATTATGTGCGCATACACTTACAACCGGTGTATGTACGCAGATATGTATACGTTTATTATATCTCTCCTCTCTTGCGTCGCGCCAAGTCGCCGCCGTGCGTCTCGTGTCGTCGCAACGACGATTCTCTCGCACTGCTGGTCGAACTGATTGTCGAGACGAGCGCGCGCGATACAAAACGAATTTTCTGCGCGTTTTATTGTCACACGCCGGTGATCAGACACATGGAAAAAAAAAGAAAAAAAGATTTCTCAACCATAATTTGATATTTCGCGCGATTTTATCGCGTTAACTACCATCGAATTCGACCGCGGCGAGTCTATCTCCGAGAAAAAAGTTCTTCGTACGTGAAAAAATTTTATATTTAGAGATATTCATATTTTTAATTTGTCGTAAGTTTTATGTGTCGGATGGTGATCTGGAACCAAGAAACGGCATCTTTAAGTGAACCTAAGACGATCGATAAATAAAAAAACGAGTCAGAAAAACTTTTGTAACGCGCTCGCATAGTCGCGAAATTTTTCGCTAGACCCTGTGTGTTCTGAAAAAAAAAAAGAACAACAACTATAAGAAAAAATTTGTTTAACGTGAAAAAGACCATACCAGTGTAGTTTCTCCCGGCGACTGTCGGTCGTGTGTTCAATTGCACGCGGCGCGCGGCCGTGCCGAGGAGATCCATCTCGCGAAATCCTGGCGGGAGACGACACGTGGTTGCTGCAGCGGCGACGGTCGACACGAGGCTCCCTACTACTTCTTTCTCGGCTTCCTCATCCAGGCTGGACGCAATGAGGCGATCCTCAAAGCGCGACCGGTAGTCGAACCGCGTGCACGCCGAGCACGAGAAACACCGATCTCTCACGCGCTATCGCGAACATCGGGGCTTTTATTCGTCAATTGCGTGAAGAATTTGAAATAAAAAAAAAAGAGAGAAAAAAAAGACAAAATGAGGCAGAGGCAAGTGTCGATCGCGAGAGTATAAAAAGTCGACGATTGCTGCATGAAGATCGGTTGCATTGTGACTACTTTTTTTCTCGGAGAAGACACGTTGGATATTGCCGCGACGGTTACCCCAGCTTGATTTTCCGGCTTTTAAACTTTTTTAAGATACCAAAAGTTTTCTTTATATACTTATATCATATATTTCGCAATCTATGTGTTTAACGGTCGCAGTCCGGTATCGCGGCCGCGTTTGATCGGCGACGATGCGCATCGCGCGCTGCTCAAGTTCGATTCCCGGATCATCTCCGAATGTGTGAACGCGATTTTGTGTTCATCAGACGATCAGAAAGGATAAAACCCCGTGAATGATGATGACCGATTGAATGTTGCACGATATACAGGTGGCACACTGTGAGGAACGACCAGTTTTGAAATCGGTGAGTCGATTTTTTCATCGAGGTATCGACTGTCCGAGATCCGGTTGCGTATAGAGAGAGAGTTGAAGAGCGTTCCACGCTCTCTCCCTCTCTTCTCGCGAGCATCATTGAAAAGAACCGACAATTATTGGAGCAAACTAAAAATATATTGCAATATGAGATTGGTACGGCATCGTGATGACAATACATGTAGGCGTGGTTAAAATAGAAGCAAAAGCTTGTCTAATATAATTATATTACAAAGTAAATATTTAAGAACGTTAGAACAATAAAATATCGAAGTACATTACGTGGTGATAAAAAGCTATAAGTGTGTGGCGATATTTTAGATTTTCTAAGACGCAGAAATCGTGTTCTCGTGTTTCGACATGAGGAATTTCAACCGACAGTCTCGATACAAAACGCCGGGAGTTTTATAAATTAGTACATTGAATCGAGCAACGATCCGCTGATTCGACGTAACGTGTAAAAGATTGGAAAGTTTTAATCTCGCGGTATCGATAGAAAGTCTCACCGCGCCTGGCGCGAAAGCAATTTTAAAGCGTTAATACACTTGCATCCTCGCGGATGAAATTAGTCTCCGGAATGGACGATCGATGATCGTAACGAGCAATGCCCAGCTGCTAATACAAGAATTATCGCTGCTTCCAGAAGTAGGCGAGTGCGCTAGATCGAAAACAATATAATCAATAGCCGGAGGTTAACGTTACTAGAAAGTCTTAATATCGGGCAATATCGAATTACGAATATATATGTTTTCACATTAAAGACATCTTCGTATCGGACGTCACATTGTAGTTGTCTCTTTTGCAAATAAAACTGCTTTTTGCTACTTTTTGCAAATGATATAATTCGAATAACGAAGTGCAACTTGTCGTTAACTCTTACGATAAAATAACAGGTTTAGATCAAACGCTAATATATATATATAATATGTATTACTTAATAAATACGTAAATTATACAAATCGACTTTTTTGTTCAATTTAAGAAATAATAAGACTAGTAAGAGTCAAGCGTTGGATATGCGTGTGAAAGTAATTAAAACATATTATAATTTTAATTAAATTCACAATTCGAAATTCTATATCGGATACTTGGTGTTTGCATCTCACAAACAACAATTCCCTTTACCCTCCTGTGAATTTTAAAAAACATATTACTCATGTCCTTAGATTATGGTCAATGTTTTCTCGGAACACAACAGATGTCATTTTTTTTTCTCTCTTCATTTTTCTCTTCTGATTTATGAGATTTTCAATAGAAAAGTGATTAATAATCAGTGAAAAGTGTGTCACTCCAAAGAAATGTGAGAGCAAGATAATTTATTTAAAGGAAGCCGTAATGACAAACGTAGAGAGCGAATGCTCGGACGTTTTCCATAGATAAACGTAGTCCGCGTCTTCAAATGGTGCAAATACACTGGCGATTAATCCGCCCGTGGCGGAATCCCCCGTGCGAATTAGGTCAAGCCGATTCCTTCTTCTAAAATAACCGTAACCACTTGCCGTGATCGAATGCGCCACTTTCACTGATTAGTTGCACGTCTTCTAAACACGCGCCGTTTCAGTAAGTCGCTCCCGACTTACTGAACCAGTATATCGTCCTAATCTTCTCACCCTCTCTCTGTTGATTAGTCTAAAAGTAGAAATTCCGAGTTAAGCGGACTCTGTTCGAAACATTTGCGCGGACGCGTGTCACAATTGTTATTTGAGGGAATTTATTCTTCAAAACTCTGGTTTCATTGTATTGTTATCTCAAGGAATAATTTTTTTTCAAGTGAATTAAATTTCTTTGCGTATAATTTATTTTTATTCAAGTGAGCGAGCTATCAAGATGCCAATTAATTAAAGTATTTTTTACGTAACTGTGCAATCTTCGTATATTGGTGGTAATATAACATCTTGGAGCGGTCTACAGCTCGGGATATCCAGTCTGTGTGGGACTAATAACATTCGCGATTTCACTTTTTGTCAAAAGGCACGATCGCACACTTAAGTTAGTTGGTAGCGAAAATCAATCTATTGTTTAGCGAATGCAGTTGGTTGAAAAGCATTCGCTTGTGCAAATTGCTATTTCGCTCTAGTTTTCGAGCTGCAAGTGTGCCGGTTCGGAACAAATTAGAGCCGCTTTTGTTCGCGATGGATTTGGGTCTTGCAGCGAGCAAGTCCGTTAGAGCGTTTCGCCGTCACGGTCCCTGGGCCATAAAAGATTTGTCCTCTATATATATCTCGTCCGACCCGAAAATCAAAAAAAAAAAAAAAAGAGATACCCGATGAAAACTCGAAAATTCGAAATCATTCATCGCTGCGGGACATTAATAATGCGCTATTTGTATGCGCTTTCTCGAAACGCGAGCGCGAAAGCCACATCGATTAACGCACGAGCGCGTTCCGCGACTGTGCGATATGTACATACATATATATATATATGTGTGAGAAATCTTTCTATCTTTTGTATGCTATCGTTTCGTGCAGCTATCGTTTTCACAAGATGAAGTTAATGACGATGCGTAACGACTTAACAAAATTGCTTTTTTTTTTTCGCTTACAAATAGTTTACTTTAGGCTAGTCATCTAATATTCGCACGTGATACAGTCTTAATCGACAAGATCAGGCCAGCTTAATGCCGCGTCTAAACTTTTTTCCACACGGTAGTGCAGATGTAGGCTTTTGACAGACCTTATTCGTCTGCGCGACATCAATCAACATCGCTGGCGCACAATGCGCCAGAGTTTATTTGTGTTGAGTGACAATAAACATTTTCGCATATTTCGCCGAAACTGTTACAATGTCAAGCTGAAGAGATAATCATCTTTATTCTCTTTTTCCTTCTGCATACCGTTTTTCTCACGATCGTTAACAGCAGCAAGCGCTCTCGAACGTCTTCACCCCACGAAACAAAACATGTGTATGAACCAACGGAAAACGAGAGGAAGAACCTGTCGGATATTTCATCGTTGTTGGTCGCGTGTGCGATATAATATGTAAAACAGCGTTTTACCAAAGCTCTACTTTACGACGCGGCCGGCAATAATGAGCTTTGCGATCGCGCAATTAATAAATAAATTGTTACGCGCGCGCGTTACCGGAGGAAAGAACTTCCGTGAAAGCTCTTCATTAGCGATGTACAACGATGCATATAAAGTACGATGCTTTACACCACGTTTTCTGCCGAAAGAATCTAAATTTCTCGGATCTGTTAATTCGTTCCCTTTTCTAATTAGGCTTTCTCGAAATTAAATACGCAGCGTTATATACCAAATCGCGCGTAATTTTTTCACGATGTTTTGCAACAATGGTTTTCCTACAATAGTTTTTTTCCTACGAAATGTTTGTTACAAATTAAATTCTCGTTTGTTCTCGGTATTTTTCTAAGTGTTTTTTTTTTAACAGTATTGCGCACATGCTATTTCTTTAAAATGTAGAAAGCTTTCCTTTCGTGGAATTACGTACCGTAAATAATTGGGTTTTTGACAGATAACGAACGAGTCGTTTAATTGCTCACGAAGGTACAAATGTATGTCAATCACGCAACTCGGCTAACGCGGTTTCGAGGTGGTCCACTCTCTGCTTCGACGAAAATCAGACGCAGTAAAATTTAGCGGCCTCTCGGAAACGCATTGCGATATATAAGCATACGAGAAATAGCATGCGCGTTTTTCATATACCTACAAGTTTTTAACATAAACGGTTTTTCTCTCGATACGATAGAGCCAATTAAAAACGATCGGCTTTGAATTATTTCCATGATTATTATTTGCGGGATCTTAATTGACATCTCGAAATTGCTCACGTTACTTGGAGAATCGTTACGTGTATAGAATCGGCGAATTTACGGAACATTAATAACGGGAACATCCGCAGAAAACTGCTTACAACTGCGCGTCGGCTGAATTTTCCATTAATCTCAACGAGCGGATTTGATTTGAAAAAATACGGAAAATAATTAGCGTGCTGATGATTAAAATTCACCGAAATGCTCTGGCAGCGCGTGAGAAATGTGTGCCGATCGAAAGTTTGATTTCCAGGTGGATCCTTGCCGCGCCTTTCTTCGTGAAAATTCACTTGTTGCGACTTTGTAACATATCGCTCTATTAACGTTATCGATATCGATAACCAACTAGAGAATTGCAAAATGTTTCGCAAATTTCTCAAAGTGCTTCATCAGATCTCGAGATGGATGGACAAACTTCCTCGAGGGGACACGACACCCTCATCGCCACGAGAAATCATAACCGTCGGCGTTGCCGGCGCGCGGCCACTCGATACGCGACGTGTTGAAGTAGGTCACTTTTATCCCCTGTAGCAAGCGATCGCGATCGCAGATTGGGATCGGCTGTAGCCATCGGGCCATGGAGAGCGAACCATGAATCGCGTTAATAAATCGCCGCGAAATATTTACACGCCATTTGTGTTGTACGATATTGTGTTCTCACGTTGTCGAGAAATATTGTTACACCGTGTGTATCTTTTTTACGATCAATTACAATCGCGCATAAAATTGTATCATGAGATGTCTTCTTCTTTTTCGTCGATTTTTTTTTTTTTTTCGTTGTGCAACTTACGAAGAAGCGTGCCGCGCACGAAATGCGAACGAATCTAGAGAGCCGATGTAATCGCGCTCGTCCGACTATTTCCGCGACTAATGAGCAGCGCGCGAATAATGAAATTACGCTTGTCTGCGCAAGTAGCCCGCTCGCGAAGCGAGATTCACGGGATAGCCCGGTGTGTTTAGCGCAGCGCGAGAAAATCGGCGTCGTCGTCGGTCGCTGCGTAACGCACGCAACGTGCGCATATGACGTAGCTTTCATCGCTATTAGAATGCACGACCCGTCGTGGTCGGAAACGCCCTTTCCAGTAGTCAACGCGCGCGCGCGCTAAGAGTATATACCCATCAATTTTACAGGTACGACGTGCAACCTGCTCTAAATGGAGACGCGGCAGATTTCTATCGCGACAAAACGCGACGGGATCGCACGTCTTAACCCTACCAATCATCGCATCAACCGTTCGATATCTCCCGGCGCGCGATAATGAGATACAGACACGCGCACCGATAATATCGGTGTGCCGAAGCGCGAAAATTTATCAATTCGTATGTATATATAAGTGCAACGCGAGAAGAGAGGCCATTACATACACGTCTCACCCTCTTTCTCTCCCTCTTTACGTGCGCTCTTACGTTGTGCGATTTTAATTCCTCTCCTTCGCGCATTTCTTTCTTTACTCCACGTTCATGGCGTTCACCCATCGACCTTCTTAAGAGAGATCCGTCGACTTTTCCATCGGCCTCGATCTCGATACACTCGACGACGTGTATCTAAATGCGGCGGAAGAGCGGCTCCGTCAACGCGCAAGAAAATATGTGAGGTCTAGGTAGATGACACGAGATGGATCGCAGATCGCAGATAACACGCTTTTCGACGAGATGACCCCCTTTGAACGCGCGCGTGCGACACTCGAGCTTCTAAAACTTCGTTTCTTTTTTTTTTCTTTTTTTTTTTTTTCTTGACCAACGAATAATTCATGTCCGTCATTTCTCATATGAGTTTCGATGTTTTACATACACGATTGTAATACGTAGCCCCGGAAATTTTACGCGCGTCGATCGACGAGCGCGTTGAATTTCGGTTCGAAAAAACTTTCGCTTTTCCATTATTGCGATTAATCGGATTTTCTAAAGGAAATATTTTGCGGCAACAGACGTCGCGGCAAATGAATTTCGTCGAATGTAACAAGATTCGCGGATTTCGTGCCGCTGAAATAATGCGCTGTCCCATGAAACGGACAGTGATATGACACACAAAACGTGAAAATAAGGATGAATCGCAACGTTGTGTCGCGTTGCCGCGCGCAACCGTCGAAAGGTTTCACCAAGTACACTCGAGCTTTCTCTCGAATGAAAAAAATCACACATCCGGCGACTCTACAAAATTTCCAAATATGCGACACGTACGTGTCGCACTCGAGAGACGCGGCGGAGCCCTCGGAGAATAAGTCTCACAGACTCCGGTCGCTTCGTCGCGCTGGACACGCGATACCAAGTATGTCGTAGGATTGAGAAAAGTAGCAAGAGAAGAAGAACGCGCGATTCTCGCGATCGAGCGTTTTCACTGGAATTTGCACTTTTTCACGCGTCCCAATTACACGTACGACGTTCGTATAATTTATTAACGCATCGTAACGAATCGTCACCACGGTGCGCGTTCTCGTATATACCTTCCCCTGGTATACTTTCACTATCCTCGCAATCTTCGTACGCAATCTTGTAAGGCCAAAGGAAGTTCAGTATTAATGTTACGTCTAAGCAGAACGAGAGTCGATGAAGCACAGCCGCATCTCGATATAATATCTATTGTTCTCCATATCCGACATCGAGCGCACGTTTCTCTCTCTCTCTCTCTGATAACAGAAGAGATTGCGGTTTTGTAGACATCGAAGATACATCGTCTCTATAATATTTAATTTTTATTTAATCTTCTGTTAAAGATGGCTGAATTATTCGAGACCCGATGTGGATATCATTTATAATTAAGATACGTCAGTAATTTACATCTCTTTTGTGTCTCGGATAAAAACACAAGAGAATAAATCTGTCAACTTTGATTAATTTGTTCTTCGCTATTGTTTTATAGTTTAAGGATTCGATATTCGCGCAAAATTCATTCGAACTACTCTCACGAACATTTTTAACAAAGCGCGCGGGACTAGATCGGCTTGAAACCGACTCACGTAAGATAATGTAAGGCACGTGTCGCGTGCATGTACCTATGTACATACGTACTACGCGGAGTGTCCATTCAGCGTCGATAATGACGACTATTATGTCTGGTACTTTCTCCAAATTAGCGGTAAAACGTCACGCGCTACGCTCGCATTAGATGGGGTTGCCTCTGCGATTTTCCTTTTACTTTCAAAACTATTGTAGGATGCGAAAGAAAAGAAACGGAAAGTTGAAATGTAATATGTAACAAAATATGTGTGTCTCTTAGGAGGATTAAAACTCTGTATTTGAGAAGCATCCTGCTCGCCATGGCTCTTTGATAAATCGCGTAACATCAGTATTTACCTGTCTGTTGACTGAAGTGATTCGTTTGCGGAAACAAATCTATTGAAATGATATTATTTACGTTCGCTCTATCGCGTAAAATTTATCATGTCGCAACTAAAGAACGAAGTACAGATCGAATAATATAATGTCGATTCTATCGAAACAGTCGCCGCTTCGAGATTAATTTCTTTGGCTTCCGACTATTCGAAAGATTAATTCTCATCAGATTTGTGACCGATAACCTTCTCTGATTCACACGTCGTCGTTGCAACTCGCTGTCTCCTTCGATAGATCTTGGTTGGATTATCGAAGGTAAGCATCTTCGAGATGAGCGGATAATCATCGATCGCGGGAAGCTTTTTCCCTACGAATCAATCGAAACATATATATACGTCTGCCCGATAAAGATCTTACCATTCGGAATTCGTGATTTTCGAAAGAAAAGACACCCTCGGGGGAATCTTCTTTCTTTTTGGAAAGCCGTCCGATGTGACATAGATTCTCCGCGAGCGATAACTGCACCTCGCCTGGCATGTGTGACCGGTGCGGTTCTTAAAACGTAAAATATACCAAGTCGACTCTCGGGGGTAAAAGACGCAGGATCCGGTAATTGCCGGACACGGTCGTGCGTTTATATCACCATGCATACCGCCGGCTTCGTGGACTTTCGTTGAGGATTAGTAAGAGTAAAACGCAATGGACTCCGGAGACATCGATTAACGGTAACGGTAAAACGTCTTACCTGTGCGCGCGATCTCGTATTCCTGGCGCATAGCAGGCACAGTTTCCGAAGCCAGCTCTGTCTCTTGGCAGACCCCCCGGGCCGGGGCGCGAGGGGGTTTTAAGCGAGTCGCCAATATCGACTTTCGCAGTTGAGCGTGCAGCGACTAATTAATTATTCCGATTAAGCGCCACGATTAATTAAAATCGAACACGGAAGAAGAAATCGCGCCTGAGCTCGCCAAGAGAGTAAATTGCGATATGGTGTGTGACGCAACTCCTCGGTAACCAGTTGCAGCGACTCGAGAGGGCTTGATGTTGTAAGCTTTTAAGTTTTAAGTTGTTGTTATCATCATTTATCACGCACACGCCAAGTGCGTAATCTTCTTATCACGCAAAAACACGCCGAGCTTAATACATGAATTACACGGCAGTTTATCCGACTTTCGATGACAGGTTTTTATTCATTTTCGTTTGTTTCTACTATTACATTTAATTCTTTTTGGATTAATAAAAGAAACAAAAGAGAAGAAAAGAGAAAATAAAAGAGAAGAGACTTTCATTTGTTCACTTACGATTACTTTGATAAATAATCTGGAGTCGATTTTATTCAAGTATTAAAATTTACGGTTACCACGCGTGCATACAACTCTCTTGTGCCCATTTGAATTCTATGTCTGATGGATTGGTTCTGAACGCTCTGTCTAGACACGAGTCGAGCGTAAAAGAAAAAAAAACTCTCAAGTTCTCTATTATATTACAAGTAATAGCACGGCTATACTTCGCCACAGCTTCGACCCTCGCCTACTCCCGCGGGCGACATAAATTCTCGCGCGATCTAAATGTCACGTGCATATAACCGTTCCTTTATGACGGAGATCAATTGATTAAATGAATATTAAGCGCACACAACGTTACGCACCGGTTTTTCTCTGATACATCTTTCTCGAATACATTATAATACATCAAAACATTTCCTTTGTCAAGTGAAAAGAAAAGAAATCTCTTTGGTAACATTATTTCCGAGAACCGGCAGCGGAGAGATTTTCTCTCATTCATTGTTCCCTGAAACGCGGACGTCCACTATTTTTTGTCGAATAATGTCGAGAGAGATTAAAAAACGAAATTCAACCGGTTTTCTCATTATATGTATATCGCTTCGAATTAGGCGACACGCCCTTTAAAAATTCCAGCCGTATAAGCAACATACGGGGGCGACAAGCTTATCGAGATGCCCCGCACCCTGGGGGATGGGATATCCCCATGATAATAAGATTTCATTCACGATAGCGTTCAGCTTTTGCTACCAGGACCTTAATCACACTTGGACACATTGATGCATGGACCGGTCCTCTCTTGGCCCGTACTCTGCATTAATGACAGGTTTAAGCTCTGACGAGACTGCCTTTACCCGCTCATTGAAATTTCGATCGATTCTTTTTTAGCAGCTGCTCGCGCTGTTGCAAAATAAAACCCACATCACTAAATATGTCAATAATTTCTGCAAGTTTATCAACTTTGATTACAATTAATTATTTTTTCTTGACCGCGCGCTGAGTCACTGTCACATCTTGTACTCCCGAATTAGCAAAATTTTGCCGATAACTACCGGTTTATATCGAGTTCATTTCTTGTTTGTTGCAGCGATCATTCGAAAAAAAACACAACAACAACGATATATAAGTTGCGAGCCAAAATTATACAGTTGAAATTAAATACACATCGCTAGTTATAAAATTTGTTGAATTGGTGTGATCTATTCTCCCATCACAAGCAATAAAAAAAAAAAAAAAATCAAGTGGCTACAAATAAATTTACGAGCGTACAATTATGCCAACGCACGCAGCGCCAACATTCCCGTTAACTGTAATTGCAAAACATTCTATAGTTTTATCATATTTAGATATAAAAAAAAAAAAGAAGTACGGATATATATACATATGTAATGAAGCTGTGTGTATCATGAGATCGGAATGCTTCCTCCTGCAGTTATCTCAGCGGTATGATTGCTGTAGTTACGAATAATAAGTATGATTTCAATACACTCGAAAAGAGTTTAGTCGCGAGCGCTAATTACGAACTCCGCGTACGGTACTTTATCCAGAACCGGGAGAATTTAACTGAAAGTACGTTGCCCGTGTCATTAGGGAGTGTTGGATTGTCGTGTAAGTCGATAGAAGAGGGATTGATCATCTCTTATCACTACGTTTTGCTCACATCCTTCCTCCCGGAATCCGTCCTTCGATTCTCTTCTCTTCTGCCGTCGCGTCGCGATCTTTTAGTCCTCTCTCGATGACTGCCATCGAGATCGAAACGTTTCTCCGGGGCATAGCGGCAGTTTTGCTTGTAGTCATTTAGACTCATTGGGCTGCAATCGATTCACCACGGAAATTACTCCTTGCTTAATAATGCCAACTAATCCTATATGCTTAAATGTTTTTATCGACCGGAACGTGTTGTAGCTGTGTCGTGAATTAATCAAGCCTGCGATTATAATGGAAGTTTCGTTCAGTACCTGTAATTATCTAACAAGTTCATCAGAGTGTCTTTTAGACAGACAATGGCAATAAATAAATAGCAATAAATAATATATACAATATGTTTTATACATTACAGCCCCTCACACCCGCCCACACGTGTACGATAGCGTGTGATGGAAAGGATATATTTTATACGTCTCAAATGTTCGGGCTTCGACCGTTGTTTCCGCGCATTTCCGACCAGTCAATCCTAGAATAGCTCGTGCTTTCGGGTTTCGATCGAAACAATATGCAGATAGAGGGATGTGGCAGCGAGAAAACCGCGTGTAAACTGGCCTTTACTTGAATGGGACACGGCTATTGCTCCGCGCCGCGGCACGTCCGCGGCACGTCGTACGTCCGAGAGAGTTACCGCTAATCTGTACTTACGCTCGACTGGTGTTGCCTCTGTGCTTACACGAGCGGATCAGCCTACAAACGGGTATAGGTTGATCGAAAATTCAAACAAATTACAGCTGGCTCATTAGCCGGCAAATAGCGCCTCTTCGATCTCACCAATTTTTTCCCGCTTCGTGTACTTTTCATCGGCAATTTTATATATTTGTAAATTTGGTTAAACAAAAAAAAAACGGCTGCGCATAAGATTACATCGTCATATACTTGGGAACATGAAGTGCTAAAATGTTCTTCGGCGCAGAACGTTGTAAAAAAAAAAAAAAAAAGAAGCGTAAGGGAGTTAAACTTGTTTAACACGTTCACACACATGCACGTCGAACATCGGTGACCTGAACTTTCCGTTTGCGCCGTGTCAGACACCGTTGGTCACCGCCAGCAAGCGGTTCAAACTGAAATACTCATGACCACCTGTGCGCAATGTTTCATTGTAGTTGTTACAAAATTACACAGTTGGACAAATCAATTCGCATACTAACAAAAACGTACATACATATACTGGTACGTGTAGTTAAACAACGTTTGTTCATCTGAACTTTCAGATTTGTACACGATAGGAAATGTTGAAAGAAACTTGAAAGTACATTAAAAATTTAATTCAATTTTAGCAGAGCGACAAGCTCGAAGCTGATATTGATCGTAATTGCGCGACAATATTGTTCCGATAAGACGACAGTTCGTATCTCGCACTAGTCGAAGGAATTTCCGTTGGTATGCCATCTACGCCACGACGCGCGGTAATCGACGCGGTAATCGAGGGTACTGAACGTTGCCCGAGGATTAACAGCTACTGAAAATTTTCGTAACTTGCTTGTTTTTTTTTTTTCTTTTTTTTTTACCGGCAATTTTTTTCCACGCTTCGATGTCACACGACGTTCTCTCGCGTTTATTTTGGAAACGGTCTAGATCCTAGATCCAAGTTCGAAACTTTTGCTGTTTCAAGGTGCCGCGCTTTTGATAATTGGCGGAGCTTTGCACACAAGCGAAGGGGAAATAAGGACGCGTAAACGCAAAATTGCAATAGAGTAAAATTGCGGAGTAATTTGCGAATCCCCTATCTCCTCCGCGGAAGTTTTACTGCTCTCTGCTTGAATAACGCTGCCGCCGCGGTGTGTACGTGACCATGCACTATCGTTCGAAACGACAAATTAACATAGTTCTTCAATTTCTGCATCTTTATCATTCTATTTCCCGTTTCTCTTCTTGAATCGTTTTCACCGCAGCATAGAAGCACCCAGGCCGTTCGTCGACGTCTCGCGCTGCATTCTCGCTTTTTTGCTACGTTGCAGCAAAATTTCTACGACGATTTTCTCGAACGGGAGATGCGGTGGATAAACACGCGCTTTTGCAGTTTCAAAATTGATTATTTTACGTAGACTATTTTCTCCTTTTTTTTAAACATATTTTATTCGAATGTTATAATCTCGCGAGATGAAATTAATCAAGATTTGACACGTCGTTTAAGCTTCAATTGTATATTAAAAAATACCAAACTATTGTCGAGAAAATGTGCGAATAAATGTTAATTAGAATTTTACGTACAATACAATTATTTAACGCACCAACATCCTCGCGTGTGACGCTACATGATCTTTATATCTGTAATTATAAATTAAAGATAAAACGCACGAAAAGCTGCATATAATAGCGACACACACACACGATAATGTATCCGTGAAGGAAGTGACCACGTGAAAAGCTGAACGAGTCACGCGACATGCCGTTCCCGATTGTATCTTGTGCGGTATCGGGCAGTAACTATCATAATAGCGAAAACAATTCCTTTTCCTTCACCGCCGGCATAACGGTAGCAAAGCGGAAGCTGAAAGTAACAAGTTTTTGACCTTTGCCACCCTTCTTCGAGATACGTGTACGCGTGTATCTCGTATCGCTGTTCGTTGTTTGTTTCTTCGTTAAGATCTATATGGACTGACTGCTATTTGATTCCTATATTTTCACCTCTGTCCTGATTTTGACACATTTTCACCGCGATAACCTTGAATAATACGCCCCGAAGGCGATAGCGACGAGCTGCTGTAAAAGAGACGCGCGTTGGAAGAAGGTCGAGTGACGGTGGCGATAATAGTTAGCGGTGGACGAAGACGCCGAGGATGGCTCAGCACGAAGAGGAAGACGGTGAACAACGGCGAACGGGGAGGGAGAGAAAAACAGGAGTAAAGAGAAAGAACGAGAGGGAGAGACCGGTGATGGCAGCGATGATGACGGTCAGTGGTTGTGTATACCGGTTAAGCCGTTCAGTGCCAGCCCGGCGTCCGTCACGGGTAAACCTCAACCGTTCAAGTTTCGACCTGGCCGTCGTGGCGATCAAATTTCTCGTCTCTGTTGTTTTCACCTGTGCTCATCGATTTGTCTGCCTCCGAACGAGAGAAACGTCTTCGCTTCTCTTTCGGCCGAGTCCCAATTTCTCCAAGATCGGTTCTCCGATCGGCAGCCGAAGGGCTGAAGATTTTAATGCGCTTAACAGTCATCCGAACAAAATCATCAGCTGTGACTGGAAAATGATGATGTGAGCGAGGAGCAGTAATATTTTTTTTTTCTTCTTCAAGTTCGCGACGGTTGGTATACGCAGAGAGATGGGAACATTTGTAGAAGAAGACTTCGATGCTCGGTCTTGGAATTGTTTAGTCGGAATCGCGCGTTCCTAATTTAACACAGTGCGGTCAGGCGGATCGACGATGCAATGAACGCCAGTGATTGGTCATCTCAAGCTCCATTTAACCGACCTCTTCAGCGTTGACAAATCCTGTTTCCCCGCGAACGTTCATCCGCGTATAATTTTTGCCTCACGTTTGTCAATAACTTCCCGCATTTCAAAGTTCCGAGTCGGATAACAATCAAGTTAATTTCATCAAGATGACGAACTGAATTTTTCGGCGAGTCGCTTTCCGAGCGCGGTTCCGAGAAAAATACCACGATCAATCCACATCGTGAATCACGGTGAATCACGATGATGGTTTCCATGCCGTCAGAAACCCGTGGCTGTCGTTGTGCACCGGGGTACGAGATTAGTCACGAGGATGCGTTGATTCCAAGTGAGCGTGGATGAAGTGATTACAGGGTCTGGTGGTTTGCCAAAACGTGCGGGCCAACTCGGTCCGAGAGAGATTCAGGTATTGTTCCCGTCTAAACCCACTAATTAGCCTCGTACCAATTAGTTCATATTGCGCCTGATAAAAAGCATTTTTTATCTTCTCAATATATAATAATTAAATCTTACTCTTTAATGGCGCTGGTATTTGTTAAGTTTTAACCCACAACGAAATATTTATTCAGATAATAAATAAATTATATTATATATATATATATATATTAATGAGCTATATATATGTAATTAAGATGTGTATATAGACACACACACACACACGATATCAACTTGGATATCAAAATAAAACGCCCGTCTTAAGATCGCAGCGAAAAGTCGCACGTAGCGTTACGGGTAGCCGCGATCGAGAGGCGTTAAAGTGTATGTTACGGCTGCTGTGATCTCTATGTGCAGCTGCTATGATCTCCGGTGGTCGTTGAAATACCGTCACGATGTCGAACGTGACTTTGGCGAGATATCCACGGCTATCTCCGCGCGTTCTACGTACATACGTTCCGTATAGTGTCGATAGCGCGCGATTTCCAGTTATCCATTACCGTTGTCATACTTCCGGAATAATACTTGCTCGACGTCGCGTACGTCATTCGTTCGCCTGAATTACGGACTTCGTCGCAACTGAGAGACAGCGGGTTTCACTTTAACGTGCAAACGGCTTGTTTACCGATTCTTTTCACACTGTAGTTACCGAAGAGATCTTTTTATTATCACACTCCGAAGAGACACTACATTGGAATTTTTCCTCGGCTAGTATTTCTTTTTAATTTAAGAGCTCGATTCATTTCGTAAAACCACACATTTCAGAATCATAAAATTAAAAAAAAAAAAAAAATGTTTTGTAAAGCTCGCAACAAACTTTATACGATTTACTTTACGTGCGATCAAATACTCGAAGCGAACTTGACGAATTGCGGCTACGATAGAAACAGGTCCCTTACACACATAAAACTTTCAAATTTGATAAGAAAATCTTCAAATTCTTATAAGTGCTTCGTATTAATTTTATTGTGACATCGTGCTGAAGAGAGCTTAGATTTAAACCGAAACGTCCAAATTTATTTCTTCTTTTTGAATTACATATTTTTCGCCGATATATTTGAGGCTTTGATTCTTTTTTTTTATATGCCTAGTTAAGATTGTCAAATAAAAAAAAAAAACATTATTGCACCTGACATTAACACACATATCGGGAGGCAATTAATACATCGAGTCCCTACAAAATTCTACTTTTTCCCGGCAAGTCGTGTCGGATTGCAATCGAATCCGTGTCGGACCGGTACCCGGCAATAGTGTGGCGACCGTTCGTCTCCTCCTCGTGCGCTTTTATCGGACTGCCAGCGCTGCTACTCGTTCCTCGCTCGGCTTCCTCCGTACAACGGGATGCTTAGACCTTGGGATTATGGAAGCGCATCAGACGGATAGACGAACGAACCGTGTTCCTACCCGCGTTCCACAGGAAACATCCCAAAACGCGCGTCAACGACATATTGTTTCGTGCGAAAACGAAATATTTCGCCACGATAACGCAACCTATCGCAATGTCTAGTCTCGACAAAGTAGCACATCGTGCTTTAAGCAAATATATCGAAAATTATTTAGTCAGCACCGTCGTTTGCTCGTCGTACGCTCGTAATTTTAGTAAAAAAAAAAGGGAATCGCGCGAACGAACGACGTTTCTCGCGTCGCGTTCGATTTGCTCCAATTCGTGAAAGCACCATCGCGTCGATCGGCATTGCGTCGGTCGTCCGCGAAACGTGTGTGTGGAGAAAATATTGCGGTGTATTCTGAAACACCGTAATAACGTCTCTCACCGAAAAGCCTACCGTTTCTCTATACCTTCCCATAGCAACGTTCGAAACGGAGAGAACCGAATATTCCTGCGAAGCTGCAAAGCGTACTTTACGTTCTGTTACCTCTCCCTAATCATCGTTCATTTCCTACGAGAACTGTTACGCCCGCTCATTAAACTTTACCATAGCCGCTCGAACGTTGCACTAGAAAAAAAGACATAAATTAAATTACTCCAAGATTAAGCGCCGCATGTAGAACCTAATTCACATGGAAGGGTGGTGCGTGTAATCAAGAAATTGGCGAGAAATTTCCTTGATTCTCCCAGCGTACACGCTGCTCCTTGATTTTGTTTTGTTGCGTTGATGATCATTCACCCGTAACAATTGAAATAAAATAACTGCGATATCGCACTCCCGTGGCAGCAGATTGCCATAACTTCTCGGAAGCGAAATTATTTTAGAAAATAATTTTACAGACAATTTGGAAAAAAAAATAATCACGCGCGCGCGCACACGCACGCAATATATTTTATTCATAAAATTAATTACAGATTTGAGGATAAGAAAGATTTGCTAGAATAGCAAAAAATGAGTTACTATATGGCGCAGCAAGAAAAATTTGCCAGAGTAAGTCTGTTGAGATTTTTGTTTGGCCAACAAAACGTTATATCAACAAAATATCTTGTTCTCAGTTATATTCAACCAACCATTTTCTCCTGAAATATATACGCGGTATAAAACGGTTTTTGTTACATTTATTTTTAATGTACGATCGTGCACAGCGCGGCCGAACGGAACGCGAACGGGTCGCGCGAACTTGTTACAAGCGAGAATCTTGAGATCTATTTGCTGTCGGATGAGAACGATTAAGAAGAAATGAGAGAAGACGAGTAACTATGATGACCGCTAGTCGCGTTACGGAATATTTCTTTGAAAGGTGACGTGAGAGAGTTGGGAAACGTGAGTTTATCGCGTAGAATTGTTTTCCTCTAGAGAGACTCGAAAGTAGCGAAACAACAGTCTCAAACAATAGACTCGTATTTTAACCTGAAACAAGACAACTTCTCAGCTTTTTCACATTGACTTCACATTCATCATATGTCACATCACATTACGTCGCGCAATTTATATTCAATTACTTGAGAGTGTGTATTTAAGATTTCATTATATCCGCCACTCTCTTGTATCTGTGATATGCAAAACTATCCTAACCAGATGCAATATACGTACGTTTTCTCCTACTTAGCTTGCAACGTGTCGATATTTGCGTGTTTATAATTATTATAGAGAGCACAAAGAGAGACAAGTTTGACTTATAAGGTGTACACTGTCTCTCTTACAAATAGTCGTGTACACATGTCACGCGCATTGCACGGCACGTGCCCGGAGAGACTGTGAAGTCAACAGAGGGGAGATCCTGTGTGTGTGGGCATTACGAAATCTCGCCACGACCGTGAATGCTAATGGACTCACACGTGGTTGATTCTTCGCCTTTTAAGCCAAAATGTTGGTAAATACCACAGGGATTCGCATAAAAAAAACTTGAGTAATTAAACGTCAAATAACATGTTTCTCTCACATTTATTTCGTCTGCTCAATTGAGCAAGACAGGTGTGAATTCGACAAAATATATATAATTGCAATCGCGCGCGGTCATCAATATTCATTCGTTTCATTAACGTCGATTTGACGTATAATAAGATAGCAATTCCAAAACTTTCCACGAAACCTAACAAGATAACAGTATAATTTTTATCGCTCTAATCTATGTATGCATATGTATGTGTAGATACATATATATATATTCTGTATTATATAATATTACTCGAGTTCATCGATTTAATTTTATTGGGAAACATTCTTTCGTCAGAGACGAAGTAATTCGTAATATTTTCCGTTTATAAGACTGTTTCTTACAAGCGTGGCTTTTTTCTTTTTTTCTATATCGCTCTAGCGGTCAAGATCGATAAACGCGATTTGAGATCCGCGATCACTGGGTCAGCCGGCACTTCTTCTTGCTCGTCCTTGGTTCTGCCTCATGTGGCAGCGACCGCAGTTGCCACTACCGGTAGTAAGAGAAGTCGCGGCCAGTCAGCGACAGTTCTATATTCTGCTTCTTCTTGACCTTGTCCCAAAGCAGCCTCTGGTGCACACTCATCGTCTTGAGTGTACGGAATAGACCGATTCATAGATTTGATTTTTATAATGACGGCTTGGAAATGTCAGATTTTCGTTCCAATTTCATGTATTTCAATGTGCGTTTACACGTGACAAATTTAGAATAGAAATGTAGGCATAGATATGTACATCTGAGAGAGAGAAATTGAGAGAGAGAGAGAGAGAAAAAGGAATATTGCTTTTTCGAAGCATATATTTTACCTACGCGTCTATTTCCCGCATCCGGATATCGAGAAAGTTATTCAATACGCGCATCTATTTATATGGAATTCCTACAACCGACAAAGTTACACAAGATACGATGCTTCTTCAATATACGTAGCCGTATATTCTATAACTTGCAGATCTGCAATCATAGCGGATTTTCTCACAGCGAGAGAATGTTCTTTTTTTATTTCTAAAAAAAGATATCCAGACAAAATGGCAACACAATTTTTCCAAGTAATATCTAAATTAAATTTTAAAACACAATTTTGTCCTGGTTTCGCAAGAAATAACGTATTTGCGATATGATAAAGATGCAAATAATATTTAAATAATTTGTAAGTTGAAGCTGAGAATTCTGACGACGGTTAGATACTTCTCGGATGATGGTATCCTCGATCGAACATTCGAAAGCGGGCGAATGCTGCATCAATGACCTGGAATGTGAGACCAGAATTCGGTAACAAGTCGGATCGGGGTAGCTTTTTTGTTCTGTACGGCGCGTCTCGGCAATGCACCTGTCGCGTCGTCGAGATACCTTCGTCGATCTCGGCACGACACGACTAATAAAACGACAGATTAGAAATCACAGGAATTCAGCTACACAGCGCTCGGAATATACCTGTACATATACATACATATTTTATGATATTATATCATATAAAACTTTACATTCCACAACTATAATTTAAAATTTTTTATCCTGTCACTTTTGCCTTCTGTCATGTCATCGTTTTCTAAAAAAAAAAAAATGATGCTGAGAAAAGTGAGTGTTTAACAAACATAACGTAGGCAAATCGGCAGCAAATTGCCGTCTTCTCGACGACAATTTGAGTTTTCGCAACAAATGTTGCTATTAGAAATGTCTACGAGAGAATTCGCCGCATAATTTAAATTGAAAAACTACTTAAAAAATTTCCGTCTTGAGAAATAACGACGCGTTTACATATGTTTCGTGATCCTTGTGCTACGTACGCGATTAATTAAGTTGTTCGCGATTTCACTGAATATGAAAGAAAAAGCGTTGCGAAACAAGATACATCTCACGCTTATCTCTCTTCCCGAAGGGGTTAATACGAAAAGCGTGAGTCAAGTAAAGTGAACTAGAAAGTGAACTAGAAAGGTGCGCGCACGAAGAGCGCGAACACAATAGACAATAGGCGCACGCGACGGAAGAGACTGTTTTCCGACAGCTCTTCGTTCTGATAGGAATAAGAAAATTGACTTGCTCGCGCGATATAATTTAACCAGACGCGGTAGTAGAACTACCGCGGCGATTAACTTCCTCGTGTGACTGTTGCGTGACTTCCTCGCGGGAGTGACGAGTTTCCGAGAAAAAAAACTAAGTCGTTCTAAATTGACACACGCGACGAGTGTGTCTCTGAATCAGTAACAGCCGAGTGATAACAACCGACGTTCTTATTTTCAGGGATCAGGATGCGGTGGATCGGTTACGTGGCCACGATTCTCTGGTGGTCGGGCATCGCCAGGTCTCTCAGCACGCTGAATCGAGGTCACAGTCAGTAATATTCCTTTTGGTGATTTAAAACGCATGTTTCGGTATCCGCGGCATCTCTCTGTAAGCGCGTCTCTTTCGGCGGCCACCAATCTTTTCCGAGATGCACACACACACACACACACGCACGTGTATACACGCACATACGTACGTACGTACTCTCGAACGACTCGAGTCTTCTCTTTTTCATCTCTTCCGTTCTTTCTCCCTTCGCGTGGAGATCTTTCTCCTGGCCGAAGGTTCCCCTTAAATGTGTAACGCTTAATTGGAGGAAGAAGAAGAACTCGGTCAAGGTGCAGTCGGTCGTGCACGAGCGTGAGAAAAGAAAAGCGAAAGAAGGTGCTACTTTCTTTTTGTTTTGAAATAAATCGCGCGTGCGTAAGGTGGGGCCTCGCGCGCCTCTTATCGTGTCATTTTTCAACCGCTCCTACTGCGAAGTGTATAGCGAGATATGTTTTCGCGGTCAGCTGTGATCTTCGCCCGCGAAAGATGCGGGAAACAAATAAGATCGCGCTGCAAATCAGGTCATACACGTTTCCGTCCGTGTGTGTGATGATGACTCCGCAATCATAATTCAATCGCCAAACAAATTGGAATATATATATATATGTAGCGGCGTAACGCGTTAACTTTTACGCGTTTGTAATTTTCGTAACGAGATTCGCGTACGCGCGCACACACGTTCGGTGCGAAAAACGGAACGCGCGCATTGATTCCGCGAAACGTTCGTTTCGGTCGCGGCCGCGATCGAATAAATTGCGTTTCGCACAAAAAAAAAAAAAAAAAACGTTTCTTCCGCCAATCTGACGCTTCCCTCCTTACAAAACGTAATAACGCATCCGTGGTGCGAGGCTGACACGATCGTGTTTCTAGCGGAGAAAGCGACTCCATCGCGAAGTTACATCGTGTGCCATACGTTCGTAATTCGTGTCTTACCGCGATGACTCGGTTAATGACCCGAGGGAGGGAGGGAGGGAAAGCCAGGGTCTACGTACTTCTCTCACAGTAATTAAGTTTTATTATTATTATTATTTTTTTTTCTTTATACGATCTCGCGCGCGCGGCTCTTCGACAAGTAGTACACTTTCACCAAACTTGTCGGCGGAGATAGACCTCGTGTGCAACACGCGAGACAGACTAATTGTCTCGATCACGACGACCTCTTCCGTATGTGTGTGTTGTACGTACGTACGTGCGTGTATTTACGCGACACATAACTTCACATAACGTATTCATCGTTATTTGACACACCCGTCAAATTTAATATATGTAATTTCACCGGAACATATTTCTCTTGAGAGATTGTCTCGACAGCGCGTCCATAGAGGAACGTCTTTTTCCGCAAAATTATAACTCGTTAGATTCGCCGACAGCATAATCGCGCGCTTTCATTTACACACACACACGTTTAAATATTACGTCTGTGTATGCTGTCATCTCTGACTCTGAAATTTTGACGCGTCGAATTACATTTGTTCTTTTATCTGTTACACAAATCTTTGATAAAATAACGATTTAAAGAGCGCGCTCGATCGCGGAGTCGCTAAACAGACGAGCGGAATGGACGAATTTTTTTATTGCATTTTTTTTACGCAGGTTACAAAATCAGTCCAAAACCCTGTAAAGTGCCCGGTAACGAAGGCAGGGAAGGTACGTGCATGTTCGTGTGGGAATGCATCAAGTCCGAGGGCACGCACGTAGGCGTATGCGTGGACACCTTCATGTTCGGTAGTTGTTGCGTTCACAACACGACAGTCAACACGATAAGCGCGTCTCATCATCTTCATCATCATCATCAGCAGCAGCAGCAGCAGCAGAAGCAGCACGATTCAACGAGTACGCTCAGGCCGACTCTGTCCTTGACGGAACTAGTCGGGAACGAGACCACCAGACTGACGTCGACTTCCCTCTCTTCCTGGACAGCATCGAGTACCGCAAGACCGAGTTATCATCAGTCCTCGGCGTCTCACGGTACCACTGTCGTCGGTACAACGAGACCGTCGAAACCCCCGTTCACGCACGGGGTCGCGAGACCTCTGCAGAAAAGACCGCATGCCAAACCGACGTCTCAACACAACATCAACAGGTTGCAAGTCTCCGCGTCGGTGTCCTCCACGTCTCCGAACACATGGACGGGAGAGAGGCCGCAGGGAACGAAGAGACCGAGTCATCATGGAAGTTATTCCCATCATCAAAAGACCAGACCGGATGAGGAAGCAGCGAGCGAGAATCCTTCTTCCGTTCAAAGTCAACCGGGCTTTAAAGATAAAGAGACTCATAATACTTTAGTGGTGCGTTTGCCGGGAAAGGAGCATGCCGACGGTGATGATGATGATGATGATGAAGTCGTCAAGCCGAACAAGCAGAGCAAACCGAATAAACCGAATAACCAAAGGCCTTACGACTCAAAACCGGATGACGGAAAGATCGAAGACGCCGATCTGAGCGTACAGGAAACGATCAATCGACCGAACGTCAATTCCGTCATTGAAAACGTAAGACAGAAAATCGATTTTTCAGTTTTTTTTTTTTTTCACATTTGCACATCAAAAATATAACTTGAAAAATATAACGCGCATATTTTCGAATCGCCGAGTTCACAGTGAAATATCGATTTTCTTTCAGGAAGCGGCGAAAGAGACGCATCCGAGTTTAAATTTTATACACACCGAGCGACCACCCTGGGCGACCAAGCCGGTGCAATCGAAACCTTCGACGAATTTTTCCAAGCCGTACTTTTCGATCAAAACGACCACTTATCGGCCAATCTCGATAAGCGGTCAGACAGATCACAGACCGAATTTCATATCAAAACCGTACACTTGGTTGTCGTCTACGAAAACATCAACGACGACGACGACGACGACGACGACAATGACAACAACGACGACTGGTAAACCGACGTACGTCGGACAATCTTCCACTAGGTATGCAACTTGGTTTTTTAAAATTGTCGCAGACAATATATTTTATTTCGAAATGTTTTTACATAAATGAAAAATCATCGAGAATACATCACATATGTTGGATTTAACTCAAAATTTGTCTTTCATTCTAGCGTAGTCGGATCCATGCCACAAACTTCTCATTGGCAAGTAACTACAGAACCAGCTTTCGTGACAAAACAGAAACCGTCGTCCACGTCTTTCTCTTCAATGTCTTTGTTAACGTCCTTCTCCTCACCCTCGTCGTCGTCGTCGTCGTCGTCGTCGTCATCAAAACCGATCGCTGCGTCGGAGAACGTACGAAATCCGTCCTCGAGCACGAGTTCTCATTTCTGGTCCAACAGCTGGACGCCACCTAGACCGTCTTTGAAACCGCACTGGACAGACAGTCCTGGTCTTATTCAAGACGGTCCGGAAAACTTTCCGCCGCGACCGAGTTTCAAGCCGACCGAACCGCAAGTACGTTCGCATTAACAAACTCTCGCCAAGCAATTCACTATCTCTCGCATCGTATTCTATATTTCTTTGTTACGAAAAATCTGTAATTGGATTCTGTTCTGTCGGTGATATCGAAAACGTAACGTGTGTTACCGTTATGTGGTTTTTCCTTCTGATTTCTCAGAACATCGAATATCAGAAACCTTTGGGCTCGGCGCACTACATAACGACACACTTAGAGACATCAACGAGGCCACGACCAACGAAAAAAACGACAACGTCGAGCACGACGTCATCGACTCTAACGACATCCTCGATCGGCAGCAGCACGAGCAGCAGCCCGACGATCGCGATGGCAACGCGTACCACGACCGCTCGCAGCACGAGTACCACAAGCTTGACCACGACCACAAGCGCCACTACGACCAAACAACAAGAATTGGCCACTCAAGCAAGCGAGAAAGGAACGGGTTCGGTGATGACGATCGCGGCCGCCGACGAGAGCAGAGACATGCAGTGCGGCGTGCCGCCGTTGTTTCCGCGACCGGAAACGAGAATCGTCGGCGGTAAGGACGCACCGTTCGGCCGGTGGCCTTGGCAGGTATCCGTGCGTCGCACGTCCTTCTTCGGTTTCTCCAGTACTCATCGTTGCGGCGGAGCGGTGCTCAACGAGAAGTGGATCGCAACGGCAGGCCATTGCGTCGACGAGTGCGTTTTTTTTTCCTCTCTTTGAAGCATCTATACATATATATAAATTATCAATCTAACACTGCTCCTATTTTAGTTTACTGACGACGCAAATCCGAGTGCGAGTCGGCGAGTACGACTTCTCGTCGGTGCAAGAACGACTGCCTTACGTTGAACGCGGTGTCATCGACAAGGTCGTACATCCCAAGTATAACTTCTTCACGTACGAGTACGATTTGGCGCTGGTCAAGATCGAGGGTTCCCTGACCTTCGCGGCGCACATCTCACCCATCTGTCTGCCGGCCACGGACGATCTCCTGATCGGAGAAAACGCAACGGTCACCGGATGGGGAAGACTGAGCGAGGGTGGAACGCTGCCCTCGGTGTTGCAGGAAGTAATTTATCGTTTTGCCGCGCGATATCATCTTCTTATCGAGTTACACCGAATATACAAAACTCTGACGTTTCTAAATTTCAAGGTTTCCGTGCCGATAGTGAGCAACGACAGATGCAAGTCGATGTTCTTAAGAGCCGGCAGACACGAGTTCATACCGGACATTTTCCTCTGTGCTGGTTACGAAACCGGCGGCCAGGATTCCTGTCAGGTACTGCGTGTTGTAATTACGCAGACTATTAGTTTATTTCAACTTGATGTTTTTATTTATGACGAAATCTTGTGTTTTCTCGTTTTTTTTTTTTTTTTTTTTTTTTTTTTTTTTTTTTTTTTTTTTTTTTCAAGTCCGCGGTAAGGACGGCAGGTACTTCCTCGCCGGAATCATATCCTGGGGCATTGGGTGCGCGGAGGCCAATTTGCCGGGTGTGTGCACGCGAATTTCCAAGTTCGTGTCGTGGATTTTGAAAAATGTCACTTGACCTATTTTCGCGGAACAAGAAAACGTGAAAATGACAAGACTAATAATATCAAGATTCGTGTGCGAACAAACGATTGTGCGAAAGTTGTCTCGCGTGATATCAAAACTCATGGATTATCCTAAAACTTTCCTGCAAATGTATGTCTTAATTTACATTTATTTATTTGCGCGTTTGCACTGCCACTTAAAAAATAAGTCGTCGTGATTGTTGCAACCAATTCGCACTAGAAGAGGTAAAAAAACAATCATCGCCGAATATATCGACGAACATACTAATATAATCAGCGATACGTGTGAAATTTTATATGCATTGCAGCACACACACACACTTGTAAACTTGTATTTACATATAAATCCAAGTAAAGAAATAAAAAACAAAAAAAAAATATTCGATAGGTGTGTTAAGACTATAATTAAGTGTGTGTGACCGAAGAGAGTCGTGATGAAAATTGAGTTGTAATAAAAAGATCAAAACCTTAAATCGCTCGATGAAGATTAAAGGGCATATTATTATCATTCTTGCCACGTAGTTCCAAATATAATTACAACATGTGCGTGAAACTAAAAAATTATAATTAACTTATTATAATTCGTGGAAATGTTATATTTACGTATAAATTTGTATAAATAAATATATAAATATATAAACTGTATAAATTTGTTAAAACAATACCAAAAACCAAAATTTTGTGTGTATTTAATAATTATTTTAAATTCAGCTGTATCTCTCTCTCTCTCTCTCTCTCTCAGGTATTACTACTCATTTTGATCCTGTAAGATAGATAAATTCAAATTTTTGCCAACAAAAATAGTTATAACATAGGAGTAATGGAAAAAAATTCAACGAAAATGCGAATTGTATCGTAATTCTTATTCTCATTATTTTTATAGCACGAGAAATAAACACTCGGAAACATTCTTCCAAATGCTCAATCTTGCACATTTCCAAGCTACGTCTCTTCATTATCTATATATTGTTTTTATTTACAAACAAGAATTTGTACAGAGCACTCTATATGTTAATTATGTACTTTATAATATAGCTGTACGTATACGTAAGCTAAAAGAAGTCTACTTTTTATAAAATATAACTATTTATATATATAAAAGTATCGTCAAATAAACGAATGTTTATTTAAAATTTTTATCATCGTAGATTACATTCCTATAGTATCCTTGAATTAAGCGGATCATCTATTCGGCCGGCAATTAGACTCACCGAGGTCTCGGCATCGATGATAAAATAAAGAAAAGGATGCAAAGCTGTAAAAGGTACAGGCTCGGCCCTTTCAAATAAACCATTACCTAAAATATTTATAATATAAGCTTACATGGTTGAAAATTCAATTTAATTGCAAAAATAATATCAAAATATTTTCGAAAAACTATCCAACATTGTGTTACATGCTCTACGAGACTAAATAACTGAATTATGCAGATACCGACGTTCCATCAGCGCACGAATGTAAGAAAAAGTTTTTCGACAAAACTATTTGCAGCGGAATGTGTATAAAATATGAAGCTTGAAGTTTTATATTTTTTTCGTATATATATTTGCCGATGTACTATCTTGACTATGCGTATTACAAAGCGGTTCGTATAGTGCCAGGAAATAAGGTAAATGTTTAAGTTATGATAAACAATCGTAAATAGAAGATAGAGAAAAAAGCGAGAAAAATAAAAGGATAGGTAAGTAAACGAAGAATAGAGTTATTTTTATGTATATATAATTGTATATCAGAATAAAGATAAGTAGATGGTCTTTTTATATACATATACATGTGTAATGTTGCTATATTATTCTAAAGAATACGTACATTAAAAGTAATAAAAAAAAAAGAAATTGTCCGAGAAACATTTGCAACATCATGCGATTTAGTAATGCTTGATAGTAAAAAGAGAGATGGCGCAAGGTCTTTTTATTGACTTCCTTTGTGGACTCTCAAGCAGGATATCAACAATTAAATTCAATGAACTGAACAACAATGCTGAGAATATTTCCAACGCGATAAATGGATTGTTTTGTTCAGTCGCAAGAAAATTATTATTAGAATTGCAAATAACGTTAGACTAGTACTAAGTTTTCTTAAAGTTTACAACTTCAAATCTGATCGTGTGAAAAAGAACAAGGATCTTTTGAAAGTTTCAAGCGCGAGTATGCAGATAATTAAATAAAATACACACGTATGAGTTACAATCATATATTGACTCTCTTTAATGATCTTATCCTTTCTCAGTTAATTAGAATCTATCTGACTACAAAACTCGTGTAGAATCTATCTGACTACGACTCGTGTAGATATGTCTTTGCAGATATATCACGAAAACGCGTTAAATAAATTTTCGATAATTTGTTCTAAATCGATAATTTTATTCTTTCGATAATTTTATCTAATTATTTCTTGTGAGAAAAAACATTAACGAGTTCTTAGAAAAATATCCAGCTGAATTAGTCATTTATTTTTTTTTTCTGGGACTTGGCGGTTAGAAATCTGTAATGTTGCAATGTTAATGCTCTAGAAAAACTAATTAGTTCTCAACCTAATTATCGTATGTGAGAGTTGAAGCAGTGGTTTACGTAATATTTCAATATTTTCCTTCGACAGTTTCTCAATCTTCAATAAGCAACTCCGAAATGTTTCTCTGTAATTTTGGAAACGCATGGCGACCTCGGAGGATATGTAATAAAAGCGGAGGCGCGTAAGCGCGGCCGCTTGCACGTTGTCGTTAACGACAGCGATGTTGAGTAATGAAGATTTAGCGGAACGTGAGAAAGAACAACGGCGGATCCACGCGGAAGCGTGCAAGAACGAGAGAGAGAGAGAGAGAGAGAGAAACAAAATGAAAAGAAAGAAACAAACCGAGTGCGCGCCAGTAGTAATGGCCAGCCGTCGTCAGACGCGTGTTCACGACGCATAGAAAGAGCTACATTGTGTCGTTGTCGGTAGTCGTTTACAAAATTATGCGCGCGTTTCTGGAGAGCACTCAAGCCGCGCGCGAGACATTGCAATTTCACTCGTTAATACCGGATATTGCGTCAACGTAATTATCTTTCTTCGAACATTATCTTTGGCTTGAGAATCCGAGGCGTCGCTTCACACTCGCATTTCTATATATGTGTTTTCCCTCCAGCTGATAAAATAAAATGAGAAAATGCGTTAAGAGGGTCCTGGACCGTCCTGTTATTATCGACCGAACGAAATCGTACTTTAGATTGCATTTCGTAATTATTGCTCGTATAGGA
>QVNV01007990.1:0-79123 GCA_014825455.1 Pseudomyrmex pallidus
GGCTCAGGACTTTTCGACTCAGAATAACCCTTTCTACTTGCCTACGAGCGGTGAGACGGACTTTCTGGGACACCCTGTATATATATATTAATATGTATACCGGTAATGTATGTTCATATCGTGAATCAGCTGCCGACATAAGAAACGTGAAATCGTTCACGTAGGCCTGTCCGAAAGTCCGTCTGTATATGAACAAGCTTAGCGGCTACATTTATCGCAATGATAATGGAAAAAGATGCAAAAAGATTTAAAACACAAAATATTACTTAAAAGCGTGCAATATTACATTTGGATATTTTAATCTTTTCAGTCATTATACGCGCGTAATATATCTTTCATTAATTTATTTTGTAATTACGTATTTAATAGTGACATTGTACACGTTATATAACTTGAAAAACTGCGCAAAATGATTGATGATGATTGATGATGATATTTTAAAATAGGAAATTTAGTTTTTTTTATTCTCGTATCTTGCGATTACGTTCGAGATAAACATCGTAAGAGTAAGAGAGATTCTTTTTCATAAAAACATTGAAATCTCGCACCGAATATTCTGAATCTCATATTGTTTTGTTGCGTGCGCGCGGATCAAGCGTTGTCACATTTGAAATTTCAACGTCACGCTTTTTATTGTACTTTATTCAGGCTTTAAAAGCTCTTACATGAGTAATGTTCGTGTGATATACGTGGCACCGAGGCAACACGGAAAAAGCCAATGTCAGAAGAAATATATAAGATAGAAGACACTGACATGAAATATATAAAATAAATGTAAATATATTTGACTACATTTGCAGGAAAAAAAAGCAATCTGAGACTTAACCTTAGTTCTCGCGGTACAACATCTCAATCATCATTGATCAATTTTACTAATCGGCAACGGTTATTAGAGAGATGCAGAAAAAAAATACTTTGCTTTATTTTGCTTTATTTCACCGACACGATTACGATCGAATGCAATGCAAGTGGTTATTTATATCGCGTGATGTATGTATGTAAATGTAGTCTGTATAAAATTGTATAAAGTATATTACACACACATACTGCATATATGGATATTTTGTGTTTAATCTATTATTAATATTTATCGTTAACCTATCCGTGCATGATTAAATGCATTGCTATATTATTCACATTAATATATTATTTAACTCCGAAAAATATATCGTTTATTTTTTGCAAAAATCATACCTTAAAACGATATCAACGTGAATGTACCTGCAAATGTTGCGTTTGTCTCGTTAGCGTTCGTTAAACAGCCGTCTCTCTCGTATTCTTCAATAATGAATTGTCGCGGGAAAAATAACAGCAAGCCGGTGATGTTTGCCTGGTACGAATCAATTTTATCCAACAGTTCTCGCGCGCTCGTGATTCTCGAGATGAAACAAATACGATTTCAGGCGTTACCCTCAGTACGGTTTCTCGCTAAATTCGCATGGGCCGCCTCATAAACGCGAAATGTGTGCACGTATGTACGTACACACGCAAACAGCGCAAACTCGAATTATATTCGCGCGCGGTTGCTCGGCCGGCCGGGTTCGAATCGAAAAGTAAAACGCGCATAGACATACAAACATATACATACGTGCATCAGCTTGGGCGCGAGCGAGACGCGGCTAACAAACGAAGCAAGAAGGGACAACGCCGGCAGTGACGGTCGCCACAGCGGATGAAAAGAGACGGCTCACGCGGTGAGAGAGAAGATAACACGGGCGTAGCACGAACCGCCGCGAGCGAGCAAGCAGGATGGAATGATACGCGGACCACGTAGGTAGCAGCAGCGTGCGCTCGCGACGCGGAGGGATGCGACGGCGCGCATCGATTGGCGCGCTAGCCGTGACCCCCACCATGGTGCTTTCGCTTTCACCCAATGGGGCCTCACTTTCGCGCTCGCCCGCGTTCGGCGCCACAGCAGCCGGCACGCTGCCGCCGCCGGTTTCTCTCAGTGGGTAGTACACTCTACGTGTGAGCGAGCGTTTTTCGTCGTGGGCTCGTCCGTTTCATCGGGAGAGCAGAAAGAATACAAAGAGACAGAGAAAAAGAGGTAGTAGAAGAGACAGAGCCTCGGTATCGTATGTGTGTAAACGTTTGTGCGGAATCGCCTTTTCATTAGACGCTAATAAGTAGATCTCGCTCGTTAGTGCCGGTTCGAATCATCTCGCGTCGTGAAACGCGACGCGCGCGCGCGCGCGTGTTCTCTCGTCTCGTAATCGGAAATTGCGTAGCACGCCGGCGGCGCGTACCCGGCGCCGGTGACCCTGACATTCGAGGAGCCGGCGAGTGAAACGCACTCGTTGCTTCGCGCGCGCAGCAGCAACATCGTATGGTTTGTGCCGAGTTCAACGACGAACGAGACGAAGGTACGCGATTTCGCCCGTGATAGTGCCGCGACACGTATCGCGCGCGACTGGAATTCGCGACATTTCACAGACTATTTGTTTTAAACGCGACGCGACGCGGTCTAGTAGTGCGACCTTGACTCCGATGCGTCAGAGTTTGTTGACAAGAACATTAAGAAGAACGTTACAACACCGTATTTGGGACAGTGCTCCTGTGGCGACCGGCGATTTTGACACGCGAATGACCTTGACTCTTGGAGCAGGCGGCGCCTTGATACCATCAAGTCGCGAACTTGTCGAGCCTATGATCATCGTGTTTGCATCTCGCGTGAAGCTAGTCGATCGAAGATGAACAAGTAGGAGAAAGAGCTTCGTGAAAGACAAAGCGCGCGCGTTCGCCCACCAGCACACACAAGCACACCTCCATAACCTATTTATCGCGAAGCCAAACAAGGACGTTCGAGGAGATTATAGATATTATACGACATATTGACGTAAGTTGAGTGACCTATGGCACCGCGGCGTCACAACAGCCACGGCGGTGGCCTCCTGGAGAACGGGGGCGGTGGTGGAACTAATGATCCTTTGGACAACTTGCTTGGTCCGAGCCAGACGACACGCTGTTGCACACCAACCGGTGAGTGTCTTCGCGGCGACAGTCTCATACGTCTGAACGCCCTGCACGACGCGGTCAAGGTCACTTGCAACAACGACAACTGTCCAGTCGGACAGTTCATGCACCGCGAGTGCTTCGACGCCTGGGAACAGACAGTGCTCACGTATCTGAAGAGCTGCGGCCGTGCTCGTAGCTGGTCCGAGCGTCAACGTCATCAGAACCTCTGGACCAAGAAGGGCTACGATCTCGCGTTCAAGGCCTGCGGCTGCCGCTGCGGCCGCGGCCATCTGAAGAAGGATCTTGACTGGATGCCACCCGGTCTTGGTAACGTGACCGGCAATCGTACCGACGAGACCGAAGCGAAGAAAAAGAAACGGCGCAATCGGCAAAACACCAGGCCGAGTCTGGCCGTGTCGGCCGGTCCGCCCAACCACACCAACCACGTCACCAATGGCCGTGGCACCACAGAGGCTCAGATGATCGAGTCGAGTCGTGGCAGGGCCGGATCTCTATCATCCAGCACCGGTTCCAGCTCGCCACCGGCCACCAGCGAGCCCAGCGTTAGCCCGCTTCACCAGCCGCAGCCCATCATGAAAAAGAAGAGCAAGGTCGACTTCTTCAGCGATCGCGCAAGGTAAGATATTTTCTTATCGCTTTTTAGCTGCGATTACCGATTGAAGGGTTAAACCGGAGATTTTTGTTATTGACAATGTTCGCATTTTTAATCGTGTAACATGCTTTCCTTATCTTCACGCTATAGATACTGTCATGATGAGATATTGTTTTATCATGTTTTTTTATGATGCATCTTAACGCTTCACACATTTAATAATTCTCCGAAAAAAATATAAATTAATACATTTTGACAACTAGACATATTTTTTAAGTATCAACGTATTATTTTTAACGATTTTACACTGCAATTTCGATGCTTTTTACAATTACTAGTTAACAAGATTTACATTTAATATTCCATCAGTATTTGATACTTCTTCACCGATTTCGATTTTTGACGATGAAAAATTTATTAGCGGGATTGTTAAAAGGTTTTAAAGGCTCTTAAAACCAAAAGCTGCATTGTCAGATAACAAAAATTGTACGGTGCATCGCGTCTCATGCGTACTGTTTAGAAAGGAATCTCGCTATAGAAAGAAAAGTCGAATTTCTTTAAGGATAAGAATGATAAATGAAAGGAAACACGTCGCAAGAGTCGTTTTTCCGTCGGAATCTTCGTCGCGTATGTAGTTGTATGTTGATGTGAACCATCCCGGGAAGATGACACCTTAAAGCAGACGCGTGAGAATGAAAACCGCGTGAGGACTCTTCTAGAACTTTCGACGCAATTTATAAACATTCGAAAACATGTAAATGCAGATAAAACGTAAAAGTTGAAAAAAAAAAAAACGCAAGAGACGCTCGATGTATCGTTACCAATCGGTGCTTTAAAACTGGGCGTGGCAGTCGAAGAAAGTATAAACACGTTTTTCTTTGAAATAATAACATTTAGAAATATCGTATTGTAGTTATACAGTGTTGTTGTGTGGGCAATTATTTCTCTTTCTCTCTAAAACGAAGAATTTAAGAAATTTCAAGACGCTTTACACGTTTACAGAAGTGTCGTTTTTTTTCTTTCATACGTTGTTTGTTACGCGTGGGTTACAAAAATAAATCTTAAACCCATTTGAACACACGCAACATAAAACTGGATTTGGTTTCGACTTGCTACTTGATTCTTTGTTACATAACGATGTCCCACCGAACCGCAATAAATCCACCCGTTTCCTTTATGAGTTTGTCACTTGTCGCGTTTTATGGTCTCCAAATATTTAGACGAAAACGCGCGCGGCTTTTGTCGCGGCAGATGGTGTTCACATGATATGGCGAAGATTCCCAGAACCAGAGACGAGGCGGAAACTTTAAAGAAACAAAAAAAAAAGGGAGGTTAAAGAGCTCTAATTCTGAAAGTTTGTTTCGCCGGTTTTTTGCTTGTTTTAACGTTTGAATGCGCGAACGCGTAGAAAATTCGAGAGATGAAGAAAAACGATAAGTGTGTGTTAGATGTTATCTCTATACTCGTTGTATAGAGATAAATCTATTCCGATTCGTTGCATCTATGAAATTTGATGCTTGAAATAAAAAATTGTCGAGGAAGAATCGAGGAAGAAAGATAAACTTTACGAAACCGCCGAATACTTTGCTCTACTGACTTTTAATATTAATCGTTGCTTGATGGTTATTTTTTTATTTTTTGGTAAAAGGGGCGCGGAAACCGGTTCGCCCGCTTGGCGAAGTTTCTGAAGTTGTGCGCGCGGTTTGCGGCTTCATGACACTTTTCGACAACACTTCAAAGGAAGAGATCTTATTACAAGTAAAAAGTTGAAAAAATCAGTTTGAGGAATGTTAGAAACTAATCGAAACTTTGTTTCTTCGAAGGAGTTTGCGTGTGTAATAAATATTCTAATAATAACGCGGCATTTTATACAGAAACTTCAAAATTTAAAAATCTCACTTTACAAAAAAAAAAAAAAAAAAAGACTTCCTAAGTGTCAGACTCGTCGGATATATTTTGGCAAATAATTTGTGCGCTCTCTGAAGTCAAATTTTTCGCAACGTTCGATATATATTGCGTGTCGCGAATATTGATTGCTTGCTATTTAAAAAACATTCAATAATTTGATAACATCCTATAATCTTTCGAGTCACTTTAAAACATGATTTCTACTGGTTTTTCGTACACGCCGCTTTTGTGTACGGCGCCGTGTTTGTGTTTTTCCCCAAGATATAATTTAGCAAGATGTTTTCTTTGTTCAGCAAACTCGTGTTTATGCTCGGCGGTATATCTTGCCCTAAGAAAATAAAAGACCGATTGTCGTCGTCTAGAGAAAACGAAACACAGGTCGATAGTGTTCGCGTATGCGGTTCCGCGGTGAAGCGATTCTCTAGACGCGCGTTCGATGGGGCATGAATGAACACGCTTGCTCCGTTTTCCCGTCGTGCAAGGCGTAGGTCGGTCTCTATAGAGACGTACGCGGCCAGGTTTGCGTGTATAGGTTTGTGCTCTAGACCTCCGGTAAGAGCGAGAAAACGAAGGGCAGCACGAGAGAGCACCACGACGATTACGACAGAGCTCCACCCATAGTACGCGCACTATACTCTCTCCCTCGTGGTGTTCATCCTATATATAGATGCAGCCTTGAAAACCTGTCCTATTTCTGTTTATGTTCCTACAGTTCGAACGGGTCGGGACACACTCTCCTTTGCCTTGTGCACGTTGAATTTTTGTAGACCTGACCTCCACCGCGTCTGTTTGCTCGATTAAGAAATCACTCTCGCGCACGAGATCTCGCTGGCCGTTACTCACAAAAAAGAAAAAACAAAATTGCATGTGTGACGAATGCAAGATAAAATATATGCACATCTGTTTTTCTTCCATTACATAATTCTTTAAAGAATATTTTAACACGCATAAATTTTCATACATGTAACCAGTTTTGAAAAAATATTTCAAAATTTCTTGTGATTCTTAGTAGAATTTCAGTGAGTTGTTGTTCGAACAAGACTTTGAAGAATTATGTAAAAAAAGAAGAATTATAGATGAATTATCAGGAGCGCATACGTATGTTCGAATATCTATCTCCTTTTCGTAGTATATTCGGATGGGAACGTAGCTGGAATACAACGTCAGTAGGGTCCTAAGTTGCAGTCTCGGTTTCATTTTTTGTTTCGAACGTAGACGGGCGCTGCACCAAAGGCGGGTGTGCACATGCACAAGATGCAGCGGAGTGAGTTTAGGCCGGTCACGCGCGGGTAGCCAGACCCGTTGGGATTTTCTGTCTTCCTAAGTGTACGTGCGTCCGTGCGTGCGTGTGTGTATACGCCTGATTGCTAACGTTGGTCGAGGGGAAGAGAAGGAAGAAAGAGAAGAAGGAGAAAAAGATGAAAGAGAGAAGAGGACAGAAAGATGCTTGTAACCTTGACCGTGGCCACCTTCTCAGGGCCACCGAGCGAGAAGGAGCTCGAACGCTCTAGCAGCTTCCAAGGCCAACAGCATGGAATCACGCCACCACCGATGCATTTAAAGAGGTAGAGAGCGTCGAGAGAGGATACTACTAAAAACCGCGCTCGGTTGCCCGTTTGTTCCTTTCGCTTCATCTAAAAAAAAATTCTCTGTTAACTCCCGCATCCGGGTGTGTTAAATTGCCCGTAGACTTCTTGATAAGTAACACTGCGCGTCTTTTTTTTTTTCGTCGCGGTAAGATCTCTCTGTGTTTCAGTTGACATCTTCCAAGAGGGTTGCAATCTCTCGTATTCTTGGAAAAATGTGATAGAAAATTTTTTCGCAAAAATTTCTTGTTATAAATGTCGAAGTATTTTGTTTTTTTTTTTTTTGCATTGAAATATGGAAATAATAAGAGAGTAGATCGCGCTCACATTAAACACAAACTCTTATTTTCGATATAATTACGTTACATTAGCACGGAGATGTGAAAATTTGCAGGTTCGTAAATTTTCCGCGAGAAGTTTCTTTGTTACGGTATTCTTCTAGTACATTCGTCTCCGAGATTCTTCTAGTACATTCGTCGCGTTTCACGTTCTCTAATTAAAAGAAGGAAGTGCGAACACAAAGCATAAAGATTAATTCACATCTTCGGTCTTTCAGAATAGTGCGTGTACGTTCGTATTTCTGATTTTATTCTATACGAAACCGTAAACTCGTACTTTTGTCCTAAATCTTGCGGATGGTCACCGCAACGCAAGGCTTGTTCGAGTTTTTAGGAGATAGGTATCGCAATGTGGTACGTGATTACAAAATCGAAGACGCTATTCCCGGAAATGTTGCGCCAATTTATCGGTTTTTTCGGAATCTTGTTTCCCTCTTTTTCCTCTTTAGCTATTATTACGGACAGTTTTGGAAGAAGCCAACGCGCGATCTATAAATTCCCGTAGTCGCTGGTGCGCGACGAGCTCGGATTTTAACCAGGAATAAATCGTACGAAACGTTCCACGGCCATTTGTAGACGTTTTACTCTTCTGAAAAGCGTATCACGCGAATATTTTTCTCGTGCGATATCTTTCATGCGTAAATATTTATCGGGAGGAAAGGGGGGACGTATACAAAAGCAGAATTTTTTTTTGCGCGAGCGTATATAAATTTCATTTTATTTCGCTTTTTTCCTAGTTTTCATAACTCGGTCTTGCGGAAAATACATAACGACGATGCACGAACGCTCGCAAAAACTATGAACAACGTCGTGGCGGGACGATGTAATTAAATGTTTTCGGAGACGCTAATACAAACCGTGTGTAAAGAAAAGAAAAGTTAATGAGAAATTCATCGTTTACAAGAGAGAGTAAACAATGATCGAATTAACTATGAAAAACATATTTATGAATTATGAAATTGAATTGCATTACAGAATTCTGCTGAAAAAGAGAATGTGAAAGACATTAAAATTGCAATTACAAACATTTTGCGAGCTAGTTTTATTCTAATTTGCGCGCACTCGGGCGTGCTGGTTTTCTATTTCAAGCACAACTCGCGCTTCTCGTATATTGTAATATAAAGTTTCCTTATGAACAATGCATGCATTGAATTCGCGAGCCACGTACGCGCGAGACGCGTACTGGAAAAAATTGCGGGGAATCACGTCGCAAATATACGATGCATTTTTCAATCGCAATGTGTTGGACGTACGTATGAACTTTCTCGAGAACGTCACGTGTGTCTAAGTTTACCAGATAACGATAAGATAATCTTAAATTACGTCCGTAGCAGTTAAATCGGGATAGCAGCGAGTAAAGGGGGAAGGTGGAATCGTTCTTCTTGGAAAAACGTATAACCGATAATTTTCTGTGGATTCTGTGTACGTAATTCTCTCCTCCGGTTGCGATTTATCTACGGCGGCGCTCTCGCATTCATACTCCGTATTTGCGAATTGTTTCTTTTTCGTAATACGCATACAATTACATTGAGTTGAAAGCAAATATGTGCTTTTTTTTATATACAGGAAAGAAACATATGTTTATATTACAGTAATATGTTATTTAATTACGACTAATACTTATAGATGAACGAAAGACGATAGATCGTCGTGAAAACAATTTTTATACGAGAGACCTAAAGAAAAATTTATATAAAAAATTTTAAATCGATCATAGTTCTATTTGTATGATTCACGAGTGAATAGGAGGCAGATGAAAAGAGGTATTTAGTCAAAATTGCAATTGATCACATGCGCGTGATCGTGATTAATCTGTCTATAATTGCGAGCTTGAAACGGGAAGCGTATGGATTTAACAGTCGCGCGCGCAGTCGATTGCGCTCCACAAACGAATTGCTTGTTCGTGTCGCGTTAATATACGATCATTGATAATCGTTTGTATACGATCACGTTCGTGCAATTTTCAGCGATATATTAAACACGTTTTCAGTAAGCTGCCTTACGGTTTATATGCAAAACATTTCTTCGCGCATAAAAACATCATAATTTTCGCAAATAACATCATAAATCGGCAAAATTTGCTCGTGTAATATTGTTCGCTCGTAATCGCATACGTTTCGCAATAGAGAGAAAGAATCCTTCTGTAAAAGAATCAAGAAATAATGATGAAGTGAGCCGCGGGGAAGAGAATCAAGAAAGAGAGAGAATCAAAAGAGAGAGAACGAGAGAGGAGAGAAGCAACGAGTTTAGGGATTGACCCTGAACCCCGACCCTGAAGCCCCGAGAACGCTCCAAGGATGCCTTAAAGACGACGAGGCAAGATCCTCCCTCACGCGCGCGCGTATTTCTTTTCTGAAAAGTTAGAAGTTGCTCTTAATTAAAATCCCTCCGAGAGGAGAGAGATACGCTCTTGTCCCCGCCGCGTCAGCAAATCCAACAGTATTCTCGCGTTATTATCGGTCTCGTGACTTTTTTCCGAATAAAATATTCTGCGCGAGCACGTCGACGTGGACATTCCAATTATTAAAAAAAGAATAAAGTTACGCGGCTAATATCGATATAATTGACAGTGGAAACGTCAATATTCCCTTGGTATAACAATCGTACCGACGATCAATGTGTCGTTAGAGTAGTTATTTTCTATATTTACTTTCTTTTTTTTTTTTTCACATATATCTCGATCAATTAACGTGAAGAAAAGATCAATAAGAGCCAAGTATGGATGGCGACACGTAAAATATTGATTTATTTAAAGAAGATTCGAAAAAATATTTGAACGTTTTGATCATACGAACTTTTGGTGTATGATTGTTTTTAATATAAAATTAATGGTAGAATAAAAAAGTTATATACATCTGAGAATATTAAAATTTTGGTCCTAAGTCGCTAAGAAGCGTATGCTGTTCACGCATCAAATTGTCGTCAACGCACATAGTTTGTTGCGTGAACAGCATGCGATTCTTAGTGACTACGACCGAAATGTTAATATGCTTGGATATAAAACTTTTTAATTACACGATTAATTTTACATTAAAAACAATCACACACCAAAATTATGATTTCATCGTTTAGAAATATCAGATGTTTTTGTAGTTCGATATAGCGAGGGAACCATAATAAAAACCTGACAATAAAACGAAATGGTATTCAATATTCGTCTAGATAATATATCATACGAGGAAGAAAAAGAACGTTTGTGTCAAAAATGACATAATATGTGAGATGTTTTTTTTCTTTTTGACACACACACAAGACTCAGGTTGTGAAGGTCAAAACATAAGTGATGTCAGTCAACGATTTTTGGGTGAGGCTCGTGACAAGGAGTGGTAATTACCAGTCAAAAATTAATTCCGTTTCGCATTCAACTCTCGGACGCGTTCGCCGAACGGCCTTCACACGTTGACCCAAACGCACATACACACGCCGTGTTTTATGCGAACGCGCGCGCGCCCGCTCACGCTCACGTTTGCACGTTCTCGCGCGCTTACACGGCATTCGTCGCATTCGTAACGAGCTGTTTGCCAAATTCATGCAAATATGTATGGATTGTACGAAGTGGTTGGGAGGCGAAAGAGAGAGAAACGCGCCTACTCGTACGTCATTAACATTCATGAACTGCAGTCGAGGCGTTTCTGTTCTCTTTCTTCTGTTTTGTACTTCTTTCACGCGCCTCTTCGCACGGTTTCCTACCGTTTCGGCGCAGTTTTTCGCGAAGGCGAAATTTTATCGCGTCGGCGAGCTCTAGCTTGCATTTTGAGAGCCCACAATGAGATTGCCATGAATACAAATTGCGTTAGAACAAAATCAGAGTATATTTAAACAAAATAGATGCACTCTTGAAGCATACGACCAACGACTCGTGTATAAATGATGATATGATACCTCTCTCCTCAACACTTCTTGAGTTTACGTTTTTTTATTTTCAGATATCAAGTTTAAATAAAAATGTTTTTCGGTTTTAAGTATATTTTTGTAAAATAGATGTAAAGATAAAGAAGCAAATTAAATTTGCAATGCTAAGTCTGAACGTAAATTAACAAAAATTGTGTCAGAATATAGAAACGATAAGCTTCTCAAGATGGTAATAAACTAAATAAATGCTCTTTTCTCAACTAAAGAATTTTACGCGCTCTTGACTTTTGGAGACGGTGATTACTTAAAAATTACATCCCTCGGGTGAGTTTAATTGCGTTAAGCTCGCTCGACGTGTGACAGAGCGATATTACAGTGGAAACGGTGTCACGTTTTCGGTCGACTTGCCGAATTGCGGTAATTAAGAAAATTGTGTTCCGCTTTTGTGAAGTGTACGCTTCTTGAAATTTCATTCTCATCTCAATTAACGAGAAAAAGAAACTTAATCTTGATGCAATCTTTGTTTGCACTTTAACGCAAGCGCAAAATTATATAAAAAAATTATTTTCTATAAATGCAAGACTTTACAAAAACTAAATAACATACAGTATAGTATACTGTGATATAAACCGTGTAATAAAATTATAAATAAACAAATATATAAGTTAAAATACCAAAAGAATATAAATAATATAAGATTTCTAAAAAAGAAACAAAATTACGGTCTTCTAAAGATTAAATGTAATAAACGAGCAACGTATATACGAACTAAAAAAGCAGTCAGAAATTTTGTCTCATGATTAATACGGGAAATCACATCAGCAGAACTTCCTTAAGATCAGCTAAATATAACGATCTTTTTTGACGATCATAAGTCGTGCTGACTCGCGCGATCTGAGCTCGAATTTCTCGTGAAAGATTGGCGAAGACCTTCTTATTGTTTCGAAAGAAACAGGAAGAAGCTTTGCGGCATTATAATGTTACATGAGCGTGTTACGAAATATGTAATTCGATATCATATTCTTATAAGTTGATAAGAATATATTGAATGTGTTTCAAGAGAGACAGTTACTTATATTTTTTCTCTGCGATGTTGTTATATTAATTTTCGAGCAAAAAATGTGAGAACGTCAAGTCAAAAAATATTTTACGCGTACTGTAATCAAATCGAGAAATACTCAACGAACAGACATCTAGTAGTATATATGCGATCATCAGACTCGGTACAATCGCGATGCAGTGTACCACGTCGCAAACTCGTCGTTTTCGTTTCCCGAGAGGAAAGCAGACGGTCTTGTATATTCCAAGCTTCTTCGATGATGCGAAAGAAGTTTTCCCGCAGGAACCCACTCCCGTCACTAGTTAAATCTCAATCTTGCGCGCTCCTTCCTTCTTTTCCTCTTCTTCTTCCTCCGCACCTGTTTTTTTTCCCGCGACTCCTTTATATTCCATTTTACTTGAGACGCGGAGACTCGTCCGCTACGAGCGGATGTTGCGATAAGGGGTTTGGGGGGATGTTTCTCGCAAACATGTTTGATCGTTGTGTTGTATCGCGTTCATGCAACGACTCGCCGACTAAATCAACGACCCAAGCTCGCTTCACAGTCGGTTCGTCCTCGGTAACTCCGGGAATCCTTATTTACGCGATCCCGTTATCTTCGGCCGCTCGAACGCGCGCGCATCTTCCGCCTGATTCCCTCGCTTTTCCCCGCGTTGCCACATTATCCGTCTCGTCGGATTTCTCGAAGGTGAGAGTTAAGAACGAGGTGGAAAGGAGAAACGAGACGAGGATTCGCCGCCACCACACACATACCGTCTCTATGTATTCGTAAGTACAAGAGTGTGTGAATTACCGTAGACCTGGGGGTGGTTTACTGCTAATTGGTTTGTTAACATCGTTTTTGCTTCCTCTAGAAAGAGAGAAGGAGAGGAGGGAGGGAAAGAAAGAAGAAAAGGAAGAAGGAAAAGAGAAACGTTCCTCGGTTTTCCTTACTTGCAACGTTCGTTTAGCGCTCGTATGTAGTTTGCAGGTACGCGCGTCGGAAAATAAGAGAAAGTTTTAGCAGCTACGTTTAATTATAAGCTGCGAAAACGTTTCCCCACCTTTTCGTCACTCTTTTCTTTCTCCTTCGTGTGTGTGTGCAATAACACAAAGAAAATATAAAACGGTCTGCATGCTCTATACTCTCGTTTATCGGAGGTGTTTGATAATATGTATTTTGTAGTAATTTGTCTAATGGTCATGACCAACCGCGCTCGTATCTATTGTCCGAGTACGCGCGTCGGAAAAATCTGTCGCATACTGTCTAATCAAATGTTTACTTAATGACATTTGTGTTATGCCTCTCTTTTTCTCTCTTCGCTACATATTATTTTCCAAATACACAAAGTTATCTTCTGCAGAATAAGACACGTTAAATACGTCTTTGTCGTACTTGTGTGTAAGTTGAGTGCATAAGTTAAATGCAGTGTTTGAGTGTTTGCACTTGATAAAAAATATTTGATGTACATTTGCAATAAGAGATATCTCGAAAAACTTTTCAATATTATGTTAATGCATATTTATAACAAGCTTTTTTTTATTTTTATTAAATATCGAAGGTATCAAGTTAAGCCTGCCATGAGCGGTACTTATATAAAGCTTAGAATTTGAGGTGTTACGTAATATTATGTTACCGGTGCTACGGACGAGCGACGATATTAAATTATAGGCCGTCGCAGAAAATTTTCTTTAACAATTGCTGACTCAATGTGTTAACTATAATATTTGAAGATTCCTCAGAAGATGATTTTGACGCATTGTTTGATTGTATTACAGTAACGACGCTAGCTCTTAACTTAGTTTAGTTCTGTTCTTTAAGATCTTCTTAAATTTAAGATGCTGTACGAGTTTTATGGAGCATCTGACAATGAATTTAAGACGATCTTAAATTAAGAAATGTTACATCAATTCTGGATGAGAGTGAATTGAATATATTTACTCACGTTTCTCCAAATGTAGGTAGGTAATAAGAGAATTTCGACTATTCGAAATGAAATCGCGATTACGATCGCTTGTGTTCCACGAAAATCTAGCGGAAATTTGTACTTTCTCGAGCACGTGAGCATAATTCGGAGAGATGGCAGTTTCTACGTACCGTATAACTGCGTACAAGGGGTTGAGGATAGAGATTAACCTTTAGACGAATTCTCAGGTAATCCTCTCTCTTTGGCGAGATTCATTCGGCGTCCGTTATCGCGTCGGGGATAAGTCCGCTTACAAGGACCTTCTTACACGAACGTTCGACTTCCTTTTTCTTACCCGCGTACGTGCCCTGGCGAGAAAAAAAGCTCCTTATCCGTCGACTCTATTACGGTTTATTGGATGGACTCTTGTACTCTCGATATCGTCTCGATTCTCCCGGTGCAGTTTTCACACTCGGTTGTGAACATTCGCAATACAATTTTCACAGTTCGTCTAAATCTACATATAAGAGAGAAAACTGAGAAAATCGTATCGAGTCTTCACGTGATATTCAATTGGATTGAAAATTAGTTGTGACAGTTAAGTAATCTCAGCTTTGTTCTAACTAGTTGTGTTACTAATAACACAATAAATGCAGTTTTCCGCGATTGTCGCGCTTGCTCTTCTCCCTCCGATGATGGCTTTGTTGACGAGTCGAACAAAGCAATGCAACAATTCAATGTTCTCTCAGCGAAGGGAGAAAAGAGTGAGTGGGAGGAGTGAAGAGGAAAGAGTGTGTTGCGTTCCTGAACATGACACCGAAATCACACCCTTCCAAGCACATCGCCCATCAGACTCTCGCCATCGATAGCGTGCCGATGACATTGACCCTCAAAGACGGCTTGTGTGTCGGTGACAAAAGCTCCGCTTTTGCTCGGACAGAATTTAACGAAACACAGATTGAGTGAGATTGGTCCGTTGCTGTGTTTGCGGACGCGCGCACGTTTGACGAATCTCCCTCTGGTGTACAAACAGTTTCAGCCGGTGCTTTGCGCGACGTTCTCTCTGCCTCGTACTTCGCTCGAACCTGAGATATTCTCGCTTCGATAATTCGATAGCCACGAGGGATGACAGGCTTTGTGCACACAGGCTTACCTAACGATACATCGCGGAGCATGACACGTGACGCGGAGAGGAGGAAAATATATTACGAGTGATATCGAACGCGTTTGGATCTTGTCGTATGGGCACGTGCCGCGATACAACAAACCGAAAGCAACATCTCGGGTGTCGTTTCTTAGTTTTGTTACACGCGTATCGAGTGTAATCTCAAACAAGGTCTCAAAATATAAATCGATGTCGTTCGGCAAAAATCACGCGAAACATATTTTCGAAAAGATGATCTATTCTCATATTCGTCGCATAAGGTGGCTTATAAAGTGAATTAATGAGTACTTGGCGAGATTAGATGCGGCAACAAAACTCCTTGTCTCTCGATCGTCCTGGTTTAATTAACGGACGCGAGGCTTTAGCAGATACGGCTTTCACGCTCGGATCGAGCGCGGCATTAGCATACAATTAAATCGGGAACATGCAGGCGCTCTCGGACAAATGCACCGGAGGGGATTCTCTGCATCGTGATTCGACGCACGTAACCGGCAACCGGCGGCGGCCATCAGTGTCTCCTCGTGGCTGTCATCCATGAAATTTGTTTTTCTTTGCCTCCTCGTATCGCCACTCTCTGCCATGTTTATAACGTCTATTAATAGATAGAAATCGCAGTGCTCCGGAAGAACCGGTCCTTCGTTCGGTCCTTATCTATAATATGTTTGTCATTATTTCTGTCAGAATTATATTTTATGAGAAGAATTTATCTCTGACAAGAGAGGTCTATCACTTTGCATAGTTTGTCTTTGGTATAGCAAATCGGTAGAACGATATTTGCAGATACAAACGATATTCTAAATAATAAATGTTTTTAAAAAATTAGAAATTTTAGATAAGAAAAAACGTCAGAAGAGAATAGCGATATCGAATTTTACAGTATATATTTGAGGAAGAAGTGAAAGAAAAGTGCTTACATAGATATAAATGATTTGGTTTTTTGATATGTTTCTATTGACTCTTGTCATTTCTTTTTCGATTAATTAGACACGCGATGTTTTTTTTTTCTTGCTTTTGTGAATGTGGGAAAGGTATGCGTGAATGTAGTAAAATGCTTGTTTTCATGTGAAGCAAGTTTCTCAGGACTGGTTAAGTGATAAAGAAGAAGCGGCTTGTACAAATTTTCACGCGACATGGACTGGCTAAGAAGTAAAACCGACCGTCCGGTTGTTCGGTCCATTGTGTCCGTTCTTGGCCAGTCTGTCGCTTCTATTATCGTTGCTCGACTCATTAACGCACACCTGCGACCCGCTTTATAGGGAGATTTAAGCCCCGAGCCGCAGAATATTCCTTTTCATCATACGTACCACGTAAACGCACGTACGAGAGGCGCGTTGTTCCTCGTCCGTGAAAATTGCACGTGGCAGCTGGTTGGCTTCGTCTTTAGCAAGATCTTCACGTGCTTCGTAAGTAATTCGTGAAGCGAATTCAGGAATCTTATCCGCGTCACTCAAGGACATCGCGGGGTTGCAAGACATCAAGAGCTTTACCTACATCGCGATCCCTCCTCTCCTATTCTCTCGCGCCATCTCGTTACCGGGTAATCCCTTATGAATGCTTTACAGATAAACATCCGCATGCCCTGTTTTATTCTCTCTCGCATGTTAACGAACGACTTGGTGTGTGCTTTGATCTCTGTAATTCGAATAACGTGAGTCTCCGAGTTCGACTCTCCTCGCTCTGCTGACAAAGACGAGAGAGGAGAAGAGGAGAAGGAGACGGTTACTACATTTTATCGCGCGAGAGTCAATTTTCACGGTTTCGGGACAATGGACTTTTCGCTGAAACTGACTGGGATCGTTTTACATCACGCATGATGATTTTGTAACAATTTTGCGAAGAACGGCATCAAAACGCTGATAAGAGTATCAAAAGAGAATATACAAGTTCATTGGAGTAAAAACGAGCTGTTTATTAAAATGCCATGCAACATTATATCAGTAGGTAAATTACGTACGCAAGCTTTTTATACGTGTGATATTCTTGGAAGATTACTACTAAATCCTAAGTATGTTATTCTTCAATAAAAAACATTTCTTGATTTTTACTTCAACGGCTTGTTAGACGAGTCTATGCGCAAAGAAAATTAATGATACTATTTTAATAGAACGGATAATAGATGCAAGATGTTTTGTTCTGTAGCTGTAATAAGTAACAAGCATTTTTATTCTTCGATTCGCGCTATGTTTTATCCTATTTAACATCTTATATGCCGCATTTAAATACACCTTCTTTTTTTTAACTATAATTGTTATTTATCGGACAAAAATGATTCGATGACGTTACTCCTCCTAATGCATCAACTGCGCATTCTGTTTACTCCCTAGAAAAAAAAGTAATAATTTTATCACGCTTAGCGTTTGAATAGTAACGAATTCGCAGAATTTATCTCTGCATCCTTGAAGATCTTCGGCGAAGTCTTATCGGGTCAGCTTCTTCACGGTCGCGTGAGATCTTTATTTACCGTGGCTCTGCATTCTGGTATGAGTAATACGGCGGAGTTCGCGAGCACACGAAATGTATACAAACCATATACACTCATACACGTGCGTGCGCGAACATGGCACTAGTGTGTTGTTCGTGACATTCCCAGTGACGCTTAGTTTTGCTCGCGCGCGATATCACACTGGCCGATACGTAGATGTGCACATACACCGGATGTCGTTGTATGTACATGCGAAACCGATGACGGAAGGGAATTTTACTACCGTGTTATCGGCTATATAACTGCGCAAAAATATCTCCAGTAAAAAAAAAAAAAAATACGAACAGAGCCCGTCGGTCCGCTCTTCGGTTTCACTTTCGTTTCTGTCGGTTTGGTTTTTTTTTTTTTTTTTAGATCATCGTAAATAGTAACCGGTAAACAATCCGGCTTTGAAAAATGTGTGTAAAACGAAAAAAAAAAAAAAAAACATACATCGTGAAATCGTTGTTTTGTTTTTTGTTGAAAAATTTTGCGAAATAGTTCGAGAAAAGAGTAACAAAATTTGACGTAACATATGTGTGGGATAAATATTGAAGTATTTTGTTTTTCTTATTGCCAAGGTCTCCGAACTCGTCTATCAATAGATATTTCAGATGATAGCGTTTTATAATCTTCGATTACTTGTAGACAAAGGCACTTGATTCTTATCCTTGAATGTGACAGATAACAGATATTTTATTTACGTTCGTACATGTTTTATATCAGATAAATAATAAGTAGTATCGACTATGTTTGACACTATACGATATTTACGAGTGAATCACTTGCACTTTGATATTTCATATTTATTTATCTTCACAAATTGATCTTAAGTATAACAATGTGCCGGAAGTGATAAAAAAATCAAGCCTTTCTCAATATTTCGAATGTTTCTTGTCGTTGAATTCGCACAGCAATCCCTGATGTAATCCAAGAGACGTAAGTGTGTGTTTCGGACTTGGCAAATTTTTTTGTACGATAAGATCAACAAAATGAATTTGTCAGCGTCGCGACAGAGTAATATAAAGCGTAAATAATACATGTACGTGTAGGTTTCGATTCAATGTGATCTAATAGTAGTTTCCTGTTTCTATAAAAATCCGCTATATCGGGTTTCAATGCTCGTCTCGCTATATTTTTCGATGACTCAAGTAAATTTACGCGACGTTGTCTCAATTGTTCGAGCGCTGCTCCTTAAACTTGCATGCAATGCAAATGGTGCGTAATTATAATCGCAATGATTGATAAAAACACGTACGTCTAACAATATCGGGCGTAAAATTTTAATATAATAGAAACAAATAATTTAAATCTAAAGAGATTCGAAAATAGATTTTGCTGGCTAACCATGTGTTTTAGTTTTCACAGAGTATATCTCACCTAAGACTCGATATAAAGTGCGCTGACGTAAGTCGCCTGAAATAATCTCGCGCACGATATTCCCTTGTGCAGCGCGGTTTTCCGTGCAATTTATCGCTATACATTCCTGATGACATCATCAGAAATAGTTCTAACGGCAACGTCATCTCCCACTGAAAACAAATAAAAAAAAAGAAAAAAATAAAATAAAAGATCGCATTGGAGGCTCTCTGGCGAGCCCCCCTACATTTTATCAAGTCGAAACCGTCAGCAAGGTCATCGTGTGCCTGTGTATGTATATACAGTCTATCGCAAAAATATTCGAACACCACTGTTTCAAATTCCGTCTTTTACGTCTTAGTTAAATGTGAATATAAAAAATGTTTTGTGACATGTTACGTTTTAATTGGCAGTTAACAAAAATGCAAAATTTACTTTTTATATGTTTGTTTAAATAATTATCTACGTATTTAATTGAGATATAAGACAGAATTTGAAACTATCGTGACGTCTAAATACATTTTTGCGACAGAGAGTATATGTCAAATATAATATACATATTATATATATATATATCATTGCCGCTAATCCGTGATAACGAATTAGAGGATAGATTATCGCTTGATATATTACGATAGGTCAAGAGTGTCGAGCGGTCGACGATAAACGTGACAGGCTTGCATAATATAAGCGCGTGAGAGCGCGCATCTGCGTCGCGATCGCGCAAAAACACGCGTGTCGCTTTTCACCAGAATTATTCTCGGCAACACAATATTTATACATACAATTCCGACGGCACGTACGATTGTGACCGCGATCGGGGTCGCGGAGGCGATTCGTCAATAATCGTTATCGCTGTTGTTACGTGCGCTCGAAAGAGATAGATAGAGATAACAAAGCCCGTTCGCGCGCTATTTCTAGCTTTGCGGGAAGCCCGGTCTGCGCTTAGCAACGCGCGATATTACCGCGAACCGACGACGCAATTCGCGGAATCGCTGACTAAATCGGTTCGGTCGCCGACATAATAAATCGCCAGTGAGTCGCCTGGGAAGGCGGATAACTCGAGAAACAAACAACACGCAACGGAAGATGCGAGTGTAAGGAGAAGTCCTCTTTAGCGCCTTGATAGCGCGTCATTCACGATGACGGAACGAACAGGAGAGATATACGAATAAGTGTGTGTATGCGTGTGTACATACATGAAACACTTCCTAGAACGTAATCTGTCTCTCTGTGCCGAGAGCAACCGGACTCGAAACACTGTGTATCGAGAGTCGGTGTTCGGTTACGAAAACTTATACGTTCGTCCGTACGCGACAACCTGCTGTTTGCGCAACTATGTTAGATCAGATCCTGTAACGTGCGCGACACAGATCATATATTGTATTTTACGATGTCATTACTTCGGCGTGGCGTTATACGGTACTGAGTTCAGCCAGGTGTTTCTAACTAAAATTGCGACGTTGATGTTTGAATAGGCAGGTGCAAATGAATGGGATATTGCGCTCTTCGAGATACGCGCAATAAAAAAGTATGTTAATTAACAGCAATATATTTCTTCTTATACTTTGTATGTGAACATGTGTATACCACAAAGATATTATTGATTTATTGCGTATCTGAATTGCAGTAATCATGATCCTTACGTTGAAATCGGTTGTTTTTCAAGTGTCGTATCGCGACTTATTATTATTCATGTTTACCTAACATTTTTATTAAGAATTATCTCAATGCTTAATTCCGGCGAGCGCAAAACATTGATATGCGAATGCAATAGTTTTTTTATTTTTTATTTTATTTTTATTTTTTTTTATACGCTTCATCTTCAAGAGTTAAACAAAAACTGATTTATGCGCGTAAACAGATTCAACACTGCTGTTAATTATCTCGCTGTAGCGAGATTAAGATATATTTTGCGGTTCTCGTTAAATGTTAAACTCGAGAACGACATTAGATCGTCTCGCGGTTACGTATATCGCGATAGATCGTCCGAAAATATTTCGCCAGTTATTTTTGCACCAAAAATATTAGAAAAAAAGAGAGAGATATTTCGGAGCATCTCGTGTTGTTGATGCTGCGGCTTGTGCGTCACTGCGCACTACGAGATAACAAGCAGATTTCACGGTATTTTTCTCACATGCTCACGTGCTCGCGAATTTGGAGGCCCCGGTATGTGCAAAACGTCACGTCAAGGTTAGATAATAACTTTCTTGCATCAGCGCGCGCGGCAAAGATACCATTCTCCGATAGCGCGCGACCGGTGTGTGTGTGTGTGTATGCTAACTACGGAAACCGGTTAGTGCGCACTAAATTGGACTGCGGACTACTATTTTTTCGCCGCTGTTACGTCCAACTTAATGGCTTTCACGTGTTCCTACTGCCGCGTTCTTATTTTTATTCTCCGAGTTCAAGCGTGCCATTCCTTTTTTCTTCTTTGTGGGTGTCTCCGCGGTCGACTGCGAGGAAATGTTTCGTTGAAAACGAAAGTGGCCCGTCGGTTGTGTCGTGCTTCCTGCTTTTTGAGGATTTACCTCGTCTACTGCGCATTCAGTATTTATTTTAAGTATTATTCGTGTGAAAAATATAAGCGACACACGGAACAGCATATGTAAATAATATTACAACATTAATCTCACAAAAATGTGTGAGGTGCAGAAATAAACACGTCTGAAGGTTTTTTTTATCTAGTCAGAATTTTGAATAAAAAGTTGTTTTGTGTGTCTGTGTATGTGTGTGCATGCGTGCGCGCGCGTGATTTTTTATTTTGAATAAAATCTCTCTCTTCGCATAGTTTTTATTCAATTCGACAGCTGTACAGACAGCATGCATAATGCGATCGTTGTTGATAATAACTTCCTCGGCGAGTCGTGCGACTGCTCACGTGTGTTTTCAACAAGCGCGAAGTATCGCGAGTTGCCAAGCGCGTCAACACGCGGCGTAAAAAAAAAAAAAACGTTCTTCGCGTTTATCGGCTCTCGTCTACTTTTGTTGACTAATCGCAGTAATGCGGTGTAAACAGCGCTATTTACTTCGTGTGAACGTTTTCGAACGCGCAGGCGCTACGTGTCTGTCGCAACTGTGTTTTCATAACATGTTACATAACGACGTTAGTCATCGCGCGCTCACAGTGCAACCGATGTTCTATCATTTGCTCTAATGAAGATCTTAAATTCCGTGACAATGGATCGAGTAGACTCGATGCGAGATAACAGAGTGCTTGATAACACAATTTGCAACGTGCTTTTTGTCTGCAACTGATACTTCGAAAATATGCTATTATGCTATTTGCTGCTTTGTTGTGACAGCTAAAAATAGAAGTACGACATAACGTTTGACGTCAAGAAAAAATTTATCATGACATACAATTAAAAAAAAAAACAAAGAGTTTTGTACATCTCACTGATATGATATGTTTTTTTTTCTTGTTAGATATCTTAGAGATTAAATTGCAATCGGTTTAGAGAGTGTTCTTTATTTGGTCTCTTTAGAAAGAGAAGTTGTTTTGACTTGAATTTTAAATTTATTTTTGACATGTTTAAATAGATATAAACGACCTATTAAAAATTTATCTCGATCGCTTTATTGAATGAGAATACACAAGGCTTGGCCACGGTCTACGATCTCTTAAACGAATATAGTAGATTCTATACTTAGGAGAATAATAATAATCGCGCCAGGACCCGCCGTGACATCAGTAAACCATCTGAATAAACATATTACGTAATATCTCAGCACCAGTAAACGACGTATATTTATGGCGTTTAAAATTTTCCGTCGACACAAAACGCTTTTGCACATTAAAGCGACTAATGCATATTTTTCGATAACAGATCTTCTAATCGAAGGTGGTGCATAATGCATAACCAACCCTCCAACGAAAAGCGTCGTTTGTCTCCGACGGTGCGCAATATTTTCGTGACCCTCGGCTGCCATTGCCAAACACACAACCAACACACAAGCGACGATAGAGGGACGTTCTCGCTAGAGTGGAGGCCAAGGTCGCGGACAGTTCCCCACTTCTCTCGCTGCTGTGTTGACGCCTATCGCACGCTCGCCTGCTCGTCTTCCTGGTGACGCAACAATGTTGCACAGCTCCGACCTTTATGGACGTCTTTGTGATTCCCGCTCTGCTTCTCTCTCTCTCTCTCTCTCTTTGACTCTCGCTCTCGTGCGCGCGCACCGAGTATCCTGAGCAAAGCCACCTCGCTGGCGCCTGTTGTCGTTCCGTTTTATCGGTTTAATTTGCCGCGCCTGTATAGTAGAATCTCTTCTACATCGTCGTAGTCAGAGCGCCATTGATTCGTGTTATGTCAAATACGTTGCGCAACAAAGAAGCCAGTGTTTGTTCGCAGATGTCACGAATATGCAATCAGACGAGGATTGTTGATTTATTTATGCTTATTAACAGAGGCTGATCGATGAAACAGAGATTAATCGATGAAATATAGATGTATCATTACACAGAAGAGTCTAGACTAGGTTTGTAAACAACTGACAAAGTTATAAATATAGACATGAATCTCCGTTTTTTTTAGTTTTCAAATGACAATTCGTGAAGACTTTAAAGATATGTAAATTATTTTTTTTTTTGTATAATGAAAATCCGTGTTTTATTTAACTCAATTCTATGTGTAGGTAGTTTGTGTGAAAATTAATCGCGCTCTTTTGACCGCAAAACTTAATTCTAAAGGTTTCCCGAAACGATTGAAATAGGGCTAAATAAAAATGGACACAGAAACGCGGGGATACGACATAGAAATATTTCGTGACCGCTTTCATCGTCGCGCATACATAAAGGAAGCACGACGAGGGTCGTACGTCCTTGGTTGTCAAGGGACAAGAGAGGGGTCCAGAGGACCCCTGTGTTATGAATCGCGAAAAATTCACTGGAACACGAACTTGTTTGTCGGAAGCTCTTTTAAAGAGTTCGTTCACGATTGCGGTGTGACGATGCATTTTTATGCCAATGTCTCGTATACCACAATAAAAGCATCGATGGTCGTATAAAAAATGAAAGATGTGAATTTATTAGAGAGGGACGGAATAATAGATACTGTTATTCAGCGTGTTTCGTATCTTGTGTAAATTAAATAACGTCGTTGTTGTAAATTTCCGTTTTATCTGTTTGCAGACAAAGTTGCGGCGCCAACGGCATATTTTCCCGTCGCTTGGACTTTAGCGCTTTCAACAGTCTACCGCGAACCAAGCTGAACTCCTACCACATTAAGGTGAGTAATTAATTACTTATGACACACGCGGCGAAGATTTTGCTTACGATATTTACGCGCATGTTTTGTTCGTGAAAGCAAAAAAATTCGCGCCTATTTACAGTGACCAATCGATTGATTGCGACATACAGCATGCAAAATAGTAGTTAAATTATTACTTTTTCATCGCTTCGCAAAGTGAAATATTTCCCTTTCTTTGATACAATGAAACTGTGCTATATACAATATGTACAAAGAAAAATTATAAAATTCATCACGAATTTGCATAAACGTGCAAACAAGACGCAAACAATAACTTGATCGATGATGGTATAAATCAATATCAGTGACCAGATTTAATCTCGTCGTAGAAACTCGCGGAATTAATATCTCGCTTGAGAGAACCGTCCTTTCCACGAGCCTAAATCACGCATAAGCAACGCCCCCGGCGAAATCCTTTCGCATCTCATCGTGTAACACTGTCGTCCTACCCCAAATACGAGAGGAAATCAATACCGGACGGTTACGTGTGTGTATGTGTTCGTGTTCTCTTGCGCACGCACGTAAACGCACGGTATGTGTAAGTACGTAGTGCGTACACATACATCGCGCCGGCAATGAGGAATACTTTTACTCTCTTGCGGCTTTTCTCTCGACCTATGCCTCTCGCAAAGTTCTCTCGCACGAATGTCAATTAGCGCTAACTCTAGGTAACTAACGTGTCTACCTGCAACATCAGGTAGAGCTGCTGCAGTCCCTTTCCAGAGCGGAAAGGGACCGGGATATGTATCGTTAACTCGAGATTAGTTAACCCGGATTGTCGACGCGACGCTGTAAAGCTCGCTTACAGCAGCACGTCGGTTAGCGCTAATCCAGGTTAACTGACTCTTCCTTATCCGTCTATATTGCGGAGCAGTACCGTAATCCCGAAAGGGACAGCGAATCGTTATTCCGGGATTAGTTCAGGCCGTTGGTGCAACTTTGTTCTAAATAGCGCAACTGCGTACCTGCCAAGCATTTCCGCGAATTTCACGAGTTGCAAACTTTGCAAATCTTCTCTTTAATTGCATCAAGAATACACGTATGTAATATACATTTACGTGTGCACATGTAAAATAATTTGTATAGTATAAAATATATACAAAGAGTAAAGAAGATTGTTTCCATGTACGAGATGCAAACCATCCGGTTTTAGATTTTTGAATTGAATTGAATTTGGATTATAATGCGTGATTAATTCGCACCTTAAAAATATATTGCACATATCCGCTTGGCTCTTACTGACCCTAATTATTTCTCTTATATTTTATATTAGTTGTGAATATAAAATGTACAAATATATATATAAATTATATTCCTATATATTACATTTCGCAATGAAATAACCATATATTTTAATGAACGCTGAAATATAAATGCAAATGTAGACAAGGTTTTGCATTATAAAATGTGAATTATCAACGAGTTGAGTAAAAATTATACTAATGAATATTAATCTCGTATAAAATTATACAATTGAATGAATCATCATAGAAAGAAAAACACGTTTCTACGATGAAAAATATCGGGTCTGCCTCGAATCTATTATATAGCCGCTATATTATAGCGGAAAGTAAGCCTTCTTGGAGGAAATTTACAAGTGATGCACGCTTCCAAACCCTCCTTTCTCGTAATTCCTAACAAACTTTGACTTCAGACCTGGCCTCGACCTCTCCAAATTGCCTGCCATTTCGGCGCTTGTTTGTGGGAACAGAGAAAGAAAGGATGACTCGTAAGGCAAACGAGACGATTCTCCCCTCTGAACTTGGGGTGTACGCGTTTCTTGCGCGGGATTTCAAGCAACTTTGTCCTGGATGAAGTATCCTCCTCCTTCTCGGCTTATTTCGTCAAGACTTGTCAGCGCACGGTTTCCGAAGTTAAAGAAGTTAACGACGCGGTTAATTAGCGTATTTGAAATTCCGTAGCGATACATTTCTCGCGCGAATTTTATGCTGCCGTCGTCGATTGTCATTTTATTAATTATTGTTGCGTTATTTTTAGTATCGTTATTGGCGTATGACCGAAATACGAGCAATATCTTTTTTTTTTTTTGCGATTTTATGTGTGAGGCCGTTTGTTGCGTCGCGTAAAAATCGTCTTCGCTGTTTTTATTAGAAAACACGGTGTAGCTGATAAATTTTTTTTCGGATTTACTGGCGGTGCGCTTTATTACGGTTCGACGTGGCGTTTATAGTCCGCAGTAAACTGCTTCACGCGCACACACGCATACACGAAACACGCGGCACTACCCATGGAAAATCTAAATATATAAACGGTATTGTGCCATGGTAGCAAAGAACCGAGAATATTAGCTACTAATATTTAATACTTAACGTCACCGATAGTATCGTCAAGCTATCACTCGTTTATTAATGCATTCGCGCTTTCTATCGCGATATTGAAGAAATAAACGTGTTACTTTTTTCGCGTTTTTTAATATTGCGTAATAAAGCTCTCCATTTCTCGAGCGTGTTCTGCCAACGAATCGACGGCTCCCGGGTTCCAGTTTTTCAATAATACCGGTTCTTTCTCAGCTTCGCCGGTCGGTCGGCCTAACAACACAGCCGTTAGGTAACACGAGGGAGATCGATTTTGTGTGCGCGAGAACGCGCTTTATTCGGCCGTGCGTGCACGCACGCATCGCGCGCGCGCGCGCGCAACAGAGGATGATGGAGTTTAGGACCAGGGCATCATCGTAAACTGCTCTGGAAACCCCTCGAAACACCCTCCGAGTACCTCCCATGGCAACCGCGTCCCTGCAGTATTATCTCTAACCCTCTCGCATCGAGGGCGGATTCACCCCTTTCCGCGTTGTGCGACGCAAATTGCAAAATGCAAGGTTTGCCTTTTGCGCGCGATGTGCGCAGTGAAACGACACACCCCGGAGTCACTTAAGACCAGGGATCGCCGTGAATTGGAAGTCATGGCGATAACTCCGCCGTTAAGATCCTCCGCTATCACAAGGCGGGAAAAAACAAAAAAAACTTCCGAATGTTTTCCGCACTTCCGTCGCCGTTCACGAACGTTCTCACGATTCTTATCGTTTCACTTTCGACTGCAATAACGCGCGTTTAAGAGTAACATAAGCTTCGTAAAAGAGCAAATTTTTTTGCAAAACAATAAAAGGGCGGCGCCGGAGATCGCGACGGGCGTTCTGTTGCGAATCTCGTGTGAATGACCTCGCGCGGTTACGTCTAACGATAAATCGGACAGGAGGAGCAGTGGAAATGGGAAAGTGGCGTGCCCCACGATGCCAGTAACTCGACACGTGGCTTACCTATATAGACGCTGAAACTAGGAGTGGCTCAGTGTACGATTGCATTTCACGTCTTCGTCTCTTACTGTTATTCGCCTTCCCTACGTAATCAAACTCGAGAATTTCGTAATTTAATATAACGCAACGCGTTCGCGCAGTAACAATATAATATTCTCGACGCATCGATATTCTCGTTGCTTCATTAATTTGCTTTCGCAATAATTTTTTTTCGGCTTTAATAAATTTTAAAATGTGTGGAACTTCACGCACTTAAATTGGCAACAATTAGTTTTTCATGCCGTGTCGTATGATCAAAAAGCATTGTTATTTTGATATATTAAACTGCCGCGAAACGCTCCGCTTGCAGTAGTTTATTTTTGTATAACCTCGTGAATTTCTCTCGACGAACGTATGTACGTATGCGGTTGAACGACCTGAATATTATCATTTCGTCGAATACTCGATACGCTAAGCGCGTTACATTGGCGCGATAGTTTATTATTGCAGCCGCCACCACGCGAACCGCGCGCGGCTCTTTATCTCGCGACTCGGTAAATATTGTTTCTTGGGCGCTGTGACGAAGATAAATGCATCGAAATGTCAGCGGCGCGGCGCCGTCGATCCGCAGAAAATATCAAACAGACAAAAAACGTCTTACGGTACTTCGTCTTTTTTTTTTTTTTTTTTTAGATGGTAAAAAAATAATCGGCGATACAAAATATCGAAATATCAACACAGTAAAGTTACAAAAAATGAAAATAATAATCTCTGAAATGGAAAATTCGCGGTTCTCTCACGATAAAATTGTTGCGACAACACTACACTCAAAAGAAATAAAGTTTGTTTTTTTTTAAGTAAGTTCAGACGTCGACGCTTATGTCGAGAGTTATGTACTCTACACATATTCGTCGCTGTGAATGTATTACGTAGTCCTCTCATTATCTCAATCTAGTCAACTGCGATAAGAGATCATTTCGTTAGCAAACATTCGCGAACTACGTTTCTTTTTCTGGCAAGGACGCGAATTGCAAACTATAAATATGTATTGCCTCAAACGTTAATTTTTTTCGGCTTGTAATTTTATTTTTTCTAGATGAAGAATTCAGTGCTAATTACTCGATCTTGACGCAAATATCTGGTTTCCGCAATGCTTAGTTGGTTCAATTACTTTTTGTTTTATAATTATCTTTGTAAAGATTTTTATCAAAGAAGTGTGTCTGTGATTTTCTTTGATTTATATTTGCGCATGTTAATTCATGACTTTGTAATACAAAGAAAAATACTAAAAGAAAGATATAAAAACTGCAATGTGAACCAGAGCGTAAACGAAAATCCTTGCCAAATAGATGCGTAATTTTCTCAAGGACGATTGTTCTCATAGAACCCTCGTTGGTCTACACCAGAGAGACGCTAAAGCTCTGAATGATACTCGTGTTCGAAGGGGCAGAGATTAATTAAAAGGACCGCTCGTAGAAACGACGTCGAAAAGCTTTTCTCGTAATTCAGCCGCCCAGGAAGAGATGAGAATCGAGGCCTTTCTTCGGCATCTCGTACTTTGCGAATCAATCGTTTCGCTCATCAATCCGATGAGCATTGATTTCGAATGAATTGATGCGGAACAGAAGACTTTTTATCTGCTTCAGGGTAATAGAAAACATCTAGTAATATCGAATATCTAATTATTTCTTGTTTTTGAAGCAGAAGAAGTCTTTTGTTTACCGAAAGTGAAACATACTTTGTGATTTTTTAATATCTACATCGCGTCGAGATGAATTTTTTCTACAAGATATTAATAAATCGAATATCTGCGTGTGCTTTTTGATTAAATATGTTTGTAGTTTCGTGTGATCGAACTGCTGATTGCTATATCGTTGTGTGTTACCAAGTATCTTGGCCGCGTTCGCGTAATCCGAAACCCATTGACCCTTTGTGGTCAAGTCTTAAGACACAATTACGCCATTCTGAGGTAGTTCCTTAAGTAACGTAATCTTCTCTTGCTTCTCGTACATACATGTTGCTGGCGTTGATTAAATTCAGAACTACGAAACAGTGGACGGAAGTTTGGTCGCTTAAGTTTCAAACGGCGTTTCGCAAGTCGGTTCGTATTAATTTCGTTACAACGTGTAGTAAATGGGAAATCGGCAGGTAACCGATAGCTACGACAAGTATTTGCACATCTCATTCATTTCTATATCAAACTTTGATTGGATATCGGGTAAACCAAGTTTAAACCGTCAAACGGTTTTGAAAACTTTTATCATTTGATGAATTTGATTTCGGAGTTTCGAAGTTTTACTAAAATATAAAATATGTTTTATGTATTTGTTATAATATAATGAAACAATGATTTAAATTGTAAAAACTTTGGTGTTTGTTTGAAAAATTTAAAGGGGAGTTTTGATCTAGAGCGCCAAAAACAAAATGAATTTTAAACGTTTGTTTTTTATCAAGTCTTCTTTTTCTTTTTTTTTTGTTTTTTGTTTCCCAAACGCATTTTGTGCGTTAGCCCTCATTGCAAGCTCGACGCTCTACGCGCACAATGAAGATTTGCATTAAAGGTCATTAGCTTAAACGTTCGTCTTCCTGTTGCGCAACTGGCGCAATTCAACGTGCTGATATTCGCGAGACTCGCACAATCAATGAGAGAGAAAAGAGAGAGTGCACTTGAACGTAAAATAATTGCATGAATTAGTTCAACGACATTGTTTCAATATGTCTTCTAGTATCTTTTCACATTATTTATCAGGAAAAAGACTTATATGTCAGAGATATTAATAATATTTCCAAATTTTACTTTGAAGAAAATTTTTTTATATCAATTAAGAAGAGATTGAAAGAAATCTAAGAAAGATCTAACGTTAATTATAGACGCAGTTAGAAACGATGAAATTTTCTTTAATTATTATAACGTAATATGCAGACGTTTTGATCAATTTTTAGATTCTTCATAATTATAATAAATAAAGAGAAATTTACTTTATGTTGTAAAGCGAATTATATCTGTTGTACATTGGTAATTTGTTTTAATTATATTTCAATTACTAAAATGTTTTATTTTGTATTTATCGCTCGATATTACGATCTATTAATAATAATTTATTATTCTTAGATCGGAAGGCGAGTTAGATTTTTCTTACGTCACGTGCGCGGGCTCTTGTCAATGTGGTCTTTGAGTCGTAGGCGGCCGAACTGTCCTTGAATTTATCCCTGAACTGGGATAAGAGTCGTGGTTCCCCTGAGAGCCTGACCTACCTCAATCGGATCGATGCAAGATAGCTCTATGCTTCTCTCGCCCCACGTCACGCATACTAGTATTTTTGTCCGTGAACTTGATATACTCGGACGATCTTCATTTTTTTTTCTGGAGGGCGAAAGAAAGAGCACGGTCGTGTGAGCGATTCATGCATGTTTTATTCATTGAGGAAGAACATGTGAAGTGATATTAATTTCTTTTTCTCTATAAGAAATTTAAAAACTCGAAACAAATCAACAAATTTTCCTGTGTGTTAATCTTTAAATTATTATAAAAGATATTGTTTTTTTTTAATCATTATTACAAATAAGCAGCTTGCTCTTAGATTTCTTCTTTCTTCTCGCGCTTATTTAATCCGAAGAGAGCCATTTGAAAAATAAATGTCAGGCTTGTTATTTCACGCTGCTGCAAGTTCACGGTTTGTTTCTCTTGAACTTTATGCGGTTTCATTTATAGTTAGTAAATGCGCTGTGTGTGTGTGTGTGTGGTCACAATATTGATTTATTATTTCCCGATATAGAAAAATGCATTAAATAATAATATTAGTACAGTAAAAGAGCATTAATATTGAGCATGGTATTTCTCTCGCAACTGTTGTTTCTTTCATTTGAGCCACACATTTTGGGTGCTCGCTTCCTGTTGGGCGTCGTGCAAATCGTGGTTTTGCCAGAGACACAAAGGGCTCTGTGGTTGAAACAATGAGCGGTCAAGCTCTCATCGCGTCGCGTCGTGGTGTGGAATGGAGGCGGTTAAGAATCGTCGCCGAGAAAAGAAGGAAAGAAAGAAACGGAGCCACGTCATAATCGGCCAGACAAATGTCGCTTCTTCTTCGTGCGGTCGCGTTGCTGGTCTGACGCGTCGTCTAGCAGTAAAAAGAAGAAGCCGCGTATGCACACGCTCAGCGGAAGAGACGAGGGGAGAAGAGAACTCTCAACGTCGACCCGGACACGAGTGTTCGTGAACGAAAAGTAATGGCAATGGACGTCGTTTCCGTTTTCGTCGTGGAACGCGCTCACACGCGGAGTCGCGACGAAACGCTTCACGGAGGGTGCCTTTTACGGGTTTCCCTCCGTCCGACAACCGGTTTTTTTTGTTCCCTAACGAGGAACGCATCGCGCGTGTTTCCCTTTCTCGAGAATCGTCTAGGACCGACGTTTTCTCTGCGTCGATTATGCGAGCGCGTTTATTGCCCCCAAAACTATATTTCGGAGTGAAGTTGTAATCTCGTCGAGTTGGAGAGAGGAGAGAAAAAAAAGAGAGAGAAAAGGAGAAAAAGAGAGAATACGGGCTAATTTCGTCCACAAGCGCGAAGCATGTAATGTCGAGTAACACAGGAGTGCTGTTGGATATTAAAATTCGCGAAGCGTTGCCGCTGCAATATCGCGAGGAAATCTCTTCGTGCCGCTGGATGCTTCTTTTTATTCGCGGCGAAACGAAGTCTTCGTAAATGTCGGAATTATGCTCTCTCCGCTTCGCGGAGATGAAGTAATGGTGCGAAGATACGAAATTGCGAGCGCGTGGAAAAAAAAATGCGGAATAATTAAGTGGAAGGAAGTTTCACGTATAACTTGAAAAAGAAATCTCTTGAAAAAGCTTCTTGATATTAAAAAGCACACACAAAAGCGGTTTGTAAAAAATTAATTAAATTTTGAAACAAAACTTGATTTTATTGGATTTTAATATAATTAGAAAATGTTTCCGCCTTCAATACATTTGCGATAATTTCTTACAATTAAAGTACAACAGATAATGTTTTTTAAGCGTGAAATTCTACACGATAATTGTTGCGCGCGGATTGTCGTTGGTATTCCCGAGTAATTAATGCAGAATAGGATGAGTAGAGAGAGAAATGCATTACGACGAACATTCTTCTCTGCGGTTTTGCATTTTCCCTTCTCTCTCCGTTTCTTCCTCTACGTTTACTTCAGCGCGCGTCTTTGTTGAAATAAACGTCTGCGCGTCTTTTTCCTCGCTCTTCTTCACAACCATCAGCACAAGGGGAGCTCCTGATAGAGAAATAGTTGGAATACGAGGCGTTACGCGCGGTGATTTGGTTCTTGTGCACAATGGATCGATTTGTCTGCGTTCTTCGAATTAATACCAACTTCCAGCAATGCGTGTGGGTATTGCTGGCGTTTCCAACTTTGTCCGCTCTAGAAATTCCTCATTTAACGTCGCAAATATCATGTGTGTGATATACATAAATACTTATGAGAAATTTTATAAGAATTGTTTTATTTTTCAAGACTTATTTGTGTGTGTGTTGTGTGATATATGAAGAGTTTTTTTTTTAATTGCAAGTCAAAGTTTAATTGTTTTGGAAGTCATTCGGCAGTAATGCGTAGATGCATATGTAGAAGCGAGTCGACTCACGTTATTGTGAGTCAGCAAGAACGCGCTACAAGTATAAGCGATCGGCTCGGTGATATTGTTCTGCTCGAAGAAAGACTTCGTTCTTTCTTTTGTGTTAATAAACTTTGATATCGCATACGTCCTGAATTATTATTCTCAGCGCGAAAGGAATTTGACGCGTGTGTGTGTGTTCTTTGTGATATTTTTATATCTTGCAACATCAAGAGGTAATTCAAATCTATTAAACTCAATTTATTCGCCGCATTAATTTAATCGGGCGAGCTAGTGCAACAAGCTCTTTAACATTGCTGATAACCGTAGAGAAATACAAGATGATTGATGCAGAAAGTTCACCTCTGGTGAGCGTAGCTGATTAAAGACCGAGGTATCTTTGGTGTACCGGTAATTAAGATATAAATTCTAGTGAAATAGTGTCTCCGAAATACTCGGTATCCCCGGAGAAGCGCGGCGAAGTCGCTCGCGTGAAACGACCTCTAAGCATCGGCTCCATGAGAGGGGAGTGAAAAGTTGGCTGAAATTTATTATGCCATTACCGAGGGTGATAGGACCGGTTGGGAGGGAACGCACTGCGCGGTTATGCGAAAGCCAAAATTTGCCTGCGGGAGGTCAATATAACACTCTAGCCGCGGCCGAGACGGCTTTTCCCTTTCGAAACGTACACGCACTGTCTGCGAGAGAAAATCTTTACCGACGTTCCCACGGAGAGGAGAGTTCAGACGCAACGCAGGTATATATTTCTACGTCGACCTTTCGATTTTGCGTGAGCGGTGTCCGACTTTGTGGACTAAATGCGCGCGGTTATCCATCCACCTATGATCCGTAGGATTCGAAAACTGCAAAACGCCGACAATTACCGATGAAAAATGGCTTGCGACGAGGGAAACACAGAAAGTCGCGCCTCGATGAATTCTAATTATTGCGTAAGGAAGATATTTAGCGTCGTCTGATGAAATAGTGTTGACCAATTAGATGTGGTATGCGACATTAATCAATTGATACAAGTTTGTTCGACGATTTACGTGACTCGCAGAGAGTTTAGATTTAAATGCGAGTTGTCGTAAAAGTCGCTGTAGATCATCGGACTTAACATTTAACTGCGCAACTCGCGGTAACTGCGACTGTTACTAACTCTTGCGATTCGGAGCATGAAGCGAGTCACCGGGAAATGTAAGAGAAAAGGCCACAATCGTTAATTGTTAGCAGATGGTCGTGAGAAAGTCGCACATACGCGTTAGGTATCGTCTAAACACTTTTCTAACGGTGTCATCGCTTGACGCGTCCGACGTGACATATTGAAGATACCGGTGCGACCTTTATCAATTTCACATTTATTATTATTATTATTCGAAACAATAGCTTTCTTTCACAGTGAGAAAGATTATATTTAATTCATTCGTTGAGAATCGCACAATTCTCCGTGTAGCATTTAATATCTAGCTTCTAAAGAACAAAGCCAGTTTTAGGGGAAGCGTGTATACCGCTGCGGCACAAGATTACCCACCGAATTTTCATTACTTTCACATGGCGGGGCGTCTGCGGCAGCGATAGCGGACCTGAAAGTTGGCCGGGTGGTACTGCGCATTGTCCGGGCCGTGGAATGGCATCCTATTAAAGTCACCAAGATGGAACCGCCCGGTCCTCGACTGGTCGAAGTGCCAGAGATAGTTGGAGGGTAGGAAACACGGTGTCCCAGGTATGTACGTCGTATACCCGCGCGCGACTCGTATTTCTGAGAACCGATATTTCCCGTCAGTGAAATACCGTGGCCGTTCCGTCGAAACTCACGCGAAGAGAAATCATCAGATGCTTCGATAAAGCCTCAATATTAATAGCGCACTCTTACGCTAAACGTTAATTAACTAAGTATTGGCATTTCTTTAGAAACTTGTCGAGTATATTTTTTATTTTTTGTTTATTTTTCGTTTGCTCTGACGATTATCAAAAGGATAGCGACAAAGGATAATTTATCTAACTAAATAAAATACTTAGCTGTGTGATCACTTTTGAGATAAAATGCTCTTAATTTAATCTAGAGAAAGCCGTTAGAATTACACGAAATAACGTGTTTAACGCGCAGCTGAGTAGAAAATATTTTTCACGCTTGCGATACAATGATGCGTTTTAGCAGGGGTGTAATTTAAACTTTAGACGACGTCGTTACAAGGGATGAAAGTTCGGTCTCGTAATCGTCCACAGCGCTGAATGTCAAGGGCAAGGGGTGGTGGCTGGGTTTGTGGATCCGAGCAAGTGGGGAAGGGGTAGTGTGCGATGGCAATGGTCGATATTGGAACCAGTCAGGATCGGCCAAATTTACGACTGCCGGGGGCGATTTTAGTACTGAACAAGTTTTTCTCGCATGATATGTTGTTCCTCTGTTTCGGCTTTGGTTTTCTATATCCAAAACTCATCTCCCGGATTCTTTTGCATGCAGCAGATATGATTGTAAAAATGTAATTGAGTGAAATCAGTACTATCGAGTAGTAACATTGTTAAATTACGCCTTCGTGTTTTTTTCCAGCAGTTTATTAATATTGCAACAATAATTAATGATGATTATTTCATTCTTACATTTATTTTATACACTTATAATTCTTGATAAATCTTTTATTGCAATTCACTTATTGTTTGATAATCAATAGAAGAAAAATGTCAAGATTTGCCAACAGCAATTAAAAAATATTCTATGTTGCGAGAGAACTAATTAGAAAAATTTAAGAATAAACTAAGCGACTAATGAAACACCATCGTGTAATTAAAAGAATGTTCTTCTTCGTTCTAATGTCCCTCTCAGGAACGATAATCGGTAGCACGATTCTGAGAGAGAGACCATAACCGTTTCGTCCAAATTTCTACCATAATCCTGAAAAGACCACGCAGTAAAAAGAACGTTTCATCCACATCCAGGACGCTCTCATTTTCTTTTCACATATATTTTCTCACATAGTTCCCACACATTCCCCGATAGATTACATCGGCTGCTTGAGAATCGCAAAAAAAGGGGCAGGCACTCGTGCGAACTTTAGTGCGGCCAAATCTCTCTCGGCGCGCCTTCTCTCGCTCTGTTTAACAGCGAGATATCAGTCCCGTTCCATCCTGAAGAAAGGCTAAAAGCAGGGTGAATTCGCTGTGAGAGACACGCGCGAGAGAGAAAACTACCTCTTTTTTTGTCCGCAGTACGAATGTCCGGCAAATGCTTTCTGACCTGTCGCAGAAACGACGTTTGCTACGTCCGTGCGCGGGCAACCCTTTCGGTTATCCCTGCGGTTTGCATGTGCTCGAACCAGGACGATCCTCGGCCAATCCACGGCGTTCTCCCTCGTCCCTTGGTAGACCAAGACGTCCGCCGCACGGATGGATACCACATAGTCCTCTTGGACGCCGAACCCTCTCGCGTGACATTAACGCGACCCTCGCACTTTGAGCCCTGAATATCAACGACATTAGCCGCAACCCCTAGCAGGTTTGATGGCTCGGGACGGCAGTGGAATGTCAAAATCGTGGCTCGGCCCTAGTATTCGGAACCTAGTATTCCGTCGATGTCGCCATTGATACAATAGTGGAAACGCGATTGTCACATAGCGCCTTCATCGGCGGATCAATTTGTATCGATAGCGAGATGAGAAAAAAGAGGGGAGTCGTAAACTCCGTAATAAGTAAATAAATTTGACACAAGAGAGACTTAACGCACAAAAAAGAATATTGATATCCATATTTTTAAAAACCAACGCTATACATACATATGTTATAATATTTGCACTTATGATAAAATTTGTTTCGATATTGCTCGAAGCAGTTTTAACTAACACTAACTTTTAACATCAACAGCTGTTTCCATTACCCGAGATAATTGTAGCATTTGCGACGTAGCAAATTTCTCGCTACACGTCAGAATCAGAAGTTTCTCTCTCGCGAGAAGTTTGAGCGCGAGTCGAAAACTTTAAGACTTTAAAATGAAATAGATGATATATCGTTTATTCGCTGCTGCACTCAGCGCTGTTTTCGAGAAGCCTGACAAGTGTGAAGCGACTGCTGCAAAGAATATATGTACGCCGAGAAGTACCGCTCGAAGCGAGTGACTCGCTCGTTAGCTTAAGTTTGTCGCGAGTTTGTTTTTGCGTCGTTCCTAGACACATCTCTTTCGCGCCCGTCCGTCATTCGTTTCAGACACTTGAGACATCCCGAGCTTAACTTCGAGAAAACTCTTCGTCACTCGCATTTGCCAAAACGATTCACTAAGCGGCGTAATTAAAAAGACAATACGAAACTAACGCGATTTATTTTTTCTTCAATAACGTAGCGAACAAGTAACAAAACGTTTCTTTGAGATTATTGTCGAAATCGTGCGTGTTGCGTCGGTTCTATTTTCTCTCAATATATATCTATTTTTGGAAATCAAACCGAGCTGTGCGCTCTCATTTCTGGATTTATCGTGAATCCCGAATAATCTCTTCCAAACGGTCAGCAGCCGCGAGAGCTCAAAGGCGGGGAGGGACAAAAAGAGCAGAACGCGCTATGCAATAGGAATTCGCAAGGTCCGGGTTTTGGGGGAAACATGAAAGAGGAGGAACCGCGTGGCGCGCGCGACGAGGGCGGGATGTTTGTAACCGAGGATCAATACCGCGTCGTCGTTCCCGGCAATGGTCATGAAATCATCGACCGTATCCGGTGACGCTCGTCTCTCCCTTAGTAGCCGGCGGGCTCTTCGTTCGATCGATCTTAAACTGACGCGTGCCGTCCATTCCGTTCGCAAAAGGTCCTCTTCCCATAACTCTCGTCGACTTTACTGAATCCGTTCGGTTTCTCTATTCCAATCTCAATTTCCCAGGAGTCGTTGAGAATCCCCGAATCCCTGTCGGTCTGTGCACCATTCGTTTCCTCTCGGTTTTTTTTCTCTTCGCGCGTTTTGTTCGATGTCGCTTCCGGACGTTATAATCTCTGTTAAAGCCGTTTAATTCCTACCGTGAAAGTAGTAGCTAGGAAATAGCGGAAGTGACCTTGTCACTTTCTTCCTCGCGAAGAGGCTGTAAAATCATTCGATTGAGCAACCAATTAACACTTTTAGTTCTTTCTCTTCTCTATTTCTTCTTATCCCTCTCTTCCCTCTTTCTTTTGTCGAAATATATATTTCACTCGCTTCAATCTAACTTTATGACACTCGCGTCTTCGACAACCGTAAAATTCTTTCAGAGATCATTCTCAGGAGGCTCTAAAACTCTACGAACCGGAGAATGCTGACTCCGCTTAAAATTCGCGCGTACATAAATTCGCATTAAACGTTTTCCTTCCTTATCATGGATAAATGAGAGATTGTCTCGTAAACACGAACGGAGACGAGTGGGTTGACAATATTTTTATGAAAATACTCGTTGTGTCTCGTTTGATCGTTTTCTCGAGCCTTCGACTCCGAGCGTAAAAGTAAGTTTTTTTTTTCTACGGAAGACGACGAACTTGATCATCAAATCTCGACCATCGTCGTCCTTCACCCTTGAATCTTCGATCGGTGAACCGTGTGTTTCCCCGGTACCGTTCCCCTTTTCCTTTCCTTCTTAAGATGTTCTTTCGACCCCGTCAAGGCGCTCCTCAGACGGAACGTTATACAAATTAGCGACCTTTATATGGTACTCTTCTCTTTAAGTCTGCCCGTGAGGTGTGGGGGTGGTTGGCGGGAGGATGGGTTGGAATCAATGGCGCAGCTGACGAGTGTTCGGTTGCGCGTGCGCGCAGACAATTCTATCGACCGTCGCTGCAGCACAGACACGGCCTACCCCTTCCAACCCCACCGGGGCCAGGCTCTCTATACCGGGGTGGATACACGGGGGTGGCTCGACAGGCGGCGGCGGCGGCGGCGGCGGCCGCAAGGAAACACGACGCGATAGGTGGCTGCGGTACTGGCGGTGGTGGCGCTGCAGCACTGTGCGGCCTTGACTCTGCGCTCGCTAACTTTCCCCGATGTACCACGCTAGACACCCAGGCGACACCGCCAGACTACGAGAGACGACCTCCCTCTCTCTTCCTTCCTTTTTCCTTCTTTCATTTCTCTTTCTTCTTCGTTTTTCTGCACTCCGGATTCTTTCGCCCGGGACTTAACACCCTAGTGCCGTGGGATCGCCTGTGATACTCATAACCCCGTTTTACACTTTGAAGACGAAACGTCCTATCGAAGGGTCGCGCACTTCCTGTCCCCCTCACTCTCATAGACGTACGAGAAACACGAACACGCAACCGATAAACGAGACAGAGTAGGTATAAGTGACGGAACACAAGGGGTGTAACTTTTCTCTATAATAATTTTCGCACGATCAAATGTTTATTTTATCTCGCATTTACAATTCGGCTTGAGACATTTATTGTGCGTCAAGTGAAATCAATTTCAACTCGCGAGACCGGCAGATTGATTGCTTCAAGATCCGTTTGCATCGTTCCTTCTAGTCACGAATCGTGTAATACGTAAAGAGAAAAAGCATGTTGAACGAAAGCAAGTGAAAAATCTCAGAGGAATCGACCCTGAAGAAGGAAAGTGAACCGGACCGTACTCTCATAATTAATTCTCACACGAAATTGATTTCCAGCTCGCGTCCGTCGCGATAAAAGATTAATAGTTGCCGTCTGTTATATTAACTTTACACGGGTGCCGTGCTCTCTCCGGTTTCCTTTCAACCGGGCTCAGTTTCTTGCGCGTCTGTAACATGATAAATCGCTTTATCTATCTCGCGAACGTCTCGTCGCGGGCGCGTCGACGCCCGGAGAAGAAAATGAAAGTTGGAAAAATGGGCGCGCGAGAGGGTGAGAGTCGTAACCTTTGGAACGGCGAAATATACTGGATTATGATGAGGTATCTCCCCGAGAGAGAGACGCTGAAACACACAGTCTTTGAACTTGGCTCGAGCCGGGAAAATGGGGGTGGGTTGTGAGGAGCTTCGCCGGGAGAGACGGTGAAATCTAAAGCTCTTCGACGTTGTAGACCCCCGACCTTTAAGACCTCTCGTTCCTTCTCGTTTCAACACTCTCGTGACACCACCCACGCGCTTTGTGCAACATTTTCGACGCACGCGGCGGCCGTAATCGAGGGGTGTGGCGCAAGGAACAGGACAGAGAGACCGCGGAGGGAGAGAACGCCGGGAAAAGGTGTACTTTACGACAGATCTTCTTTCTCGACACGCGCGCATTTTAAGTAAACCCGGCGATAGCGAGGACGAGAAAACGGGGTGTCCTATCGCGTTTTACACGAGGCTGCCTCTCACAGACCTTCTCTCTCCCTGTATCGTTACGCAATCTTGCGGAAGGAGAAATAACGACTCCTTTTCGCGCGCGCGCTCGTCTTCTCTTTATTCGGACCTCTTGGAGCGTTATGATCTACTATTTTAACATTGAGTTTTATGCGCGACGAACTTTCCCCCACGGACAATCAGTATCGGGATCGGGAGGACGAAATAAAACTGCGTCCGCGCCATAAGCGTCGTGAATACACTCTCTACGCTTATTTCAGATTTAATACTTTTTTTTTTTATGTTCCGTAACAGAAAATGTCGTATATTTCATCATAAAAATATAATAATACCGGAAAGACATAAGAGATCGGATAAAAGACTATAATTACGCACGCGTATATCTTTCTGTTTTATTATTCAGTTTTGTTTGTTCTTTTCTTTCTCAGAATTTTTATGGAAAAGTCATTAGAATTTATGTCTTTATATCTCTCTGCGTAATATGCATACAAGAACATTCTTCTCTCTTTGCTTTCCGTCGACAGAGCGGCTTCACGGCGCGTGACGCACGCTGTAATCAAGGAGCGACCCTCCCAGCAATTTTAACTCTTTGTAAGTAAACGCTCCGTCCACGCGAAAATCAGACAGCCAACGTTAATCGCCGCCGTCGTTGTTGTCTCGTCTTTCTCGCGCCGACTAACGACGACAACGACGACTCTCTCGTCGGATCTTTCTTCTTCTTCTTCTTCACTATCAACGACTGTCGCTATCACCGGCCAGACAATAGCGTGATTAGGACACAATGTTCTCCTCCCGTTCTCCTTCTCCGTGAGGCGCGCGTTGCTCATCCGGGAACACAGCTCGGTGTACTCACCAACATAGCGAGCGTAGCTAACACGTACGCACGCACCTATACCGCGCGCGTAGAGCGATGTCTTCTCTCGCACTTGAACGACGTCGTTCTCCTTCAGAATATATACCGGAAGCCATTGTACGGCTGGTCTCTGTCTCGGTTTGTTACCGGGCTTGTGTCGGGGGAATGTTGTGGCGCGCGACTGCGAGACGTCAACCGCGCATTAAGTTGATGTATGAGCTCCAGACCCGAGACACTGTCTGGCTGATGGCCTCCGTTTACGGAGTTCGACCGAGGGGAAAGCCCTGAGAAAATTCGCACCTATCCTTCTTACCGCACCGAGAGTAGGTAGTCTCTCCCGTTGATGAGTCGTCGTTTTAACCGATAAGCGTTTCAAACACGAGGGAGGTTCGCAAGTCTGTCGATACTATAATTACCGAGCGTGATTGAAATTTTAATTAAAAATGATTAATTAGCGGCTTTAAACATTTATTATTTTACGTAAACAATATTATTGTCGCGCCGCAGCTTTGACAGAATAAATTTAGATCATTAGAGCTTTTTACTAAAAAAAAAAAAAATAAAACAATTCTTCGCCATATCGATCGATCTAAATGATGATGATGATGATGATGATGTTGACTTTCTTCTTCTCGAAAAGATAACGAACAGAACGGGAAGAGGAAGCGATGTAATTGATCGTGAAACAATTATTATCGTTGCTTCCTGAACGGTTTGCCGCGTTGAAAGATTCTTTCGGGAGATACTATAGAAAGTTAATTCCGTCTGATATAGGATCAATTTAGAAATATCTTGCACGAGCGAGCTAGCTGAATTGCAAAGGAAAGAAGCTTTTCATTCGCTCGCGTTCTTGCTGATCTGATCATCCGTAAAGAGCTCGCGCGCCACGTGCGTGTCTTACAAAAACACATCGAGAGCCGTCGGTGAGAATCGTCATTTGCAAGAGTTACGACCAAGCTTCGCGTCAAAGGGCCGCTGGCTAATCAGCTCCCCAAACAGAGACCGAAGCTAATCTTCCCCAGCTCATCAGCGCCGGTCTCCGCCGTGCCGTACGCGCGCGCGCGCGTGCACGAGAGTGGAAAGCGACGAGCTGAGAGGGTCAAGTTCCTTGATGTGTACGACGGTGTTTGATGGGAGATAAACCGTCCGCATGTGCGCACATACTCAGGAAGAAAAAATCGAGCAAAAGGACGAATGTCTTGTCGTTTATCGCAGCTCTTCTCTCGTTAAATGTTACGTATAACGCGGGAAGATACATCGAGCGTCGGAAATATTGAAATTTTTTCTCTATAAGATGAAAGAGAAAAGTAACAATTTGCTGAGAGAATTTTAAAACGCGTGCAAATCAGAATTACGTGAATAAGTAATGTTTTTGTTTTGTTAACTTTGCGTTGTAATTCCGCTATAAAAATATTACCGAACTCTTCCTTTTCTCCGATCAAGAGTCGCGCGAAGCTTTTTCATAAAATTACTATCCAGGGAAATGCGCGTTGAAATTGCGTTGTTGAAAGCGTTGAAAAACCGTTTGGGGGTTTGCCGTGGCATATATGAGAAATCGGATTTTCGTTTCTCGTAAAGCCGAGGAGGAGGTAAATCGCTCCTCCTCGTCGTCGTCGTCGTCTCATCCTCGTTTCGGATTCCCGGCGCGTTGCGTCGCGCGAGCCGGCCGTTCCGAATGGAGTGGAAAGAAGCGTCACGTCCGGCCGACTAGACGAGTAGAAGGATTGTCTCGGGATTCCAGTGGCTCCTCGAGGTCGACTGCACACACATACACACGAGTTATGTCTACCGGATCCGGCCGCGCAGCATCTCTCAAATAAAGTACGAGCAGATAACATCACGAGCATCGGCCGACTTCCCGGGATAGATCATTCAATTTTCGTCTTGTAAGCTCGCCACGAATTTAACTCGGCTGAAAAATTGAATATAAAAACGTTTTTGCGCGTTTTTCCACGTTTTTTTACGACCGCTAATTATCAATACCAAGAAAATATATTTTCGAGAAAAGAAATATGAAATAATAATATATTCCATATACTTATTTTTTGTTACAGCACGTGCGTGTTACGTAACGTAATAAATAATAACACATTGTCTTTATAAATTATGCCTTTGTTCTGCATCAACGCACAGTGTACCAGCGGCGATGGTTTATAACGTGTTTAGTCAATATTTAGACAAGGTAAAAATCTAAATAAATCTTTTTTTTTTACGTTTCGGTTACTTGCACGATGATACCAACAGACAGGCTTTTCGCGTTGATGCAGGACAAAACGCAGCGCCAAGTTCTACGATGCGTTTTCGGCACTTTGTCTACGAGACAGCCTACTCTCATGGAAACCTTGTTCATAGCGGCTTTGTGCTGAAGTAGCGAGAGACGTTGCCCTGCTTTTCGTCTCGACGTTTCGATCCGTCGCCTCCGCTGAATTTCCACCATGTGTACCTAACAGCCTCCTGCCTCAAAACTCGTCGATCTATCATCTATCGAGCTCCGTTGACTTTATCCGATCGACCCGCGTCCTACGTGTTTTCTTGGCATATCGTAATGAAGATTTATAAGGGGAGCTTTACTGGAAGGATGGGACGGATCATCGAAGTGGCTTATTGCCATTCTCGAAAAGTTTCCGAGGTTTTAAGCACTGTTTCGTCACATCTTCTTACCTTTTCCAACATTCTGCGGGAACGTGGGCGTAAAAGGGCGTAATATAAGGTGTCTGGAAAATTTTTAACAAAGTCGAAGCATGAAGATATCAGTAAAAATCATATACACTCACAGAGTCTGGACCATTGTTTTCCACGCGCTCTCATTGAGCCACGTTAATTAATTAATAACTCAAAGTTGCAAATTTTATAAAATGACTTTTCTGTTCAAATCGATCCAAATCTCTCTTGACACTTCGGCTTTGTCAACAATTTTTCAGACATTCTCTGTATGTATAGAAAAAGAGAGAAAGAAGAAAACTGCGAGACAGTATCAGAATATATTAAATTTTTTGTAGAACGTAGCGCAAGAAGGATTTTGTGTCGTATTAAACTACTTCTTTAGCCGACGGCTTTCCTCACCTTTCTCTCACCGGAGAAAAACCGTCTGGTCCACGTGCGGATCTTTTTATATCCTTAACCTCCGGTGTTTCGGTGTATAAACGTTCGCATCCGTCGGGACAGCGCATTATTGTGAGATACGGTCTCGCAATAAATAACCTGGGATATTACGCGAGCGGAGACGTGTTCCCCGATCAAAATTAGACGCGACTGCGCGGCAAAAGGAGTGCGACTGTAAATTATTATCCACTTCCTCAATCTTTGGGGAGAAGAATTACTTCCTCGGAGATTAATAGTATCGATAAGACTAAAATACAGTATGTGATTCTATCCGCTTGGCCAATTTTCTTTTAAACACTATATTTGCTGAGCTTGTTCGGATCACTGTATCATATAATTGTTTTCTGATCACTTAATTACAGTAATAACGCGATAGATGAACTTTGGACAAAAAATTGTTGATGGCACGTTTCGTAGAACGTTACGAATTTTTTTACGGAAAATTATGATTTCGTTTAAAGTACAGATGTACCGATCCGTAGCTTGTACTGAGCGACGCGGAACAATCGTCGGGAGAGGATCGATATCGCGACATAATTTTATTACCGTTAACGTTACGGCCGCGGTACTTCACCGAACGCTATCGTTATTCGAGCGACGAAGAGGAGACGACGACGACAACGGCGGCGGCGTGTTTTCGTCCATTGCGATTAGAATCTTGCTCGCTATTGAATTTCACGATCGCGTCGCGGATTTGCCGGTGCTCTTCCAGCACAGACGACATAAATTTCCATTATCGGACGGGCTTGTATCCGGCCTAGACGCGGTTATTGTCCGCTAAGTTTCTACGGTACTTCATCCGCACGCTGCCCCCCTCGAGTACTTCTCGCGGAACCGCTCACGCGACGTCTACATTTGTATCTTTCTTACACACTTATCTCGTTCGTTAAAACAAAATGCATTATTGTCAATTAATTTCATACAATCCATAAAATCTGCCGAAAACTTCTCTTGGTTGACAAGTTTTAGTATCGTAATTTTATTAGCGAAGGAAGATTTAGTATCGTAATTTTGTTAGTGAAGGAAGTTTTTTTTCCCACCGCTATAACCTACGTCGTAACGAGCACCGTTTTAGTATCTATTTAGGAGGCTTAATAATCGGAGAACAGCGGTAACGAAACAAAGTAGATGGGAAAGTATAGCGCGAATATTCACAAGCTGGATCTTAAGAGAATCCGCTCTAAGATCGAAGCGATCTGGTCTGCGGAGTTTCCGTTTCCTTATACGGTTCGCGATAATAATCATCACCCTTTGTCCGGTGACTCGCGCGAGATGTGCGGATATCTCGCGCGGGAGATAATCTCGAGGTATGGTCGGTTCTCCCACTTTCACGATGTAAGTCGTGCTCTAAGTCGCTTTTAATCGAGTTCTCAGGTCGTGTAAGTCGAGGGAGAAATGCGACGGCACGTAGCACCTAAGGATCGCCGGACGATCCTGCTGAAAGGGAGCCGAGAGGAAGGTGCGTACGGTCTGCTTTATATGCAAACTGCGAGAATGAACGACGCCGCTTCCCCGGGTCTTAAGGCGCTAAGTAATTGCGCCAAGTAATTCCCGGATATGGGTTATCGTTATCACAGGAAAATCACATCAATGTTTCCACCCCCCGATACGATTTTGAATATAATCGGATTTTTATGGGGGAGAGTTCGATCATAGTTTGCGGAACATGCGATTCGAGAGCGATTCCCGTTATCTGTGTATTGAATCCCACAGGAGTAATTCCCTGTGCGCAAACACCGCTCCATTTTTAAATTCGATATCTGTATAATTGAAAGAAATGTTTAAAAAAACAATGTCACCGCGATTTTTATGGAATAAAAAAATTAACAGTTCTTTTTTTAAATCTGAACATACACGTTTTTAAAAATAAATATCCAGTGTTTGTATTATTTGGATTTTACTTCGATTAATTTATTTTCAAATTTGAGATTAAAGTTTTTTCTCACATCCGTTGTGAGATCAGGGCTCAAATAGATTCTGTTACATCGACATGTGCTTGGAGTTAAGTGACGAATAAAGTTCCGTTATCTGTTCCATTTAACTCACGGGTTAAAGGGTGCGCCTTTTTCGCGGGGCAAACGAGCCCGAGTTCTTCGCGTTCTCGTTGAGGGTAAAAGCGGATATTAAAGAGTGCGGGGTCGTAGTGGGCCGGCTCTACAGTCAGCCACTGAAAAACGGCCCTCACTGCGGTAGTTAATTCCAAAGAGGTCCCGGTCGTGTCATCAGCTATCCACCGACGCGCTCCCGCGGGACAGCGTCCCGGTAATCGTGGCGTTTTGTCACTTTTACGTCGAGAAACGAGAAGTGAGAGGTTCAAAGAAGCTCGGTGCAGAAGATGGAAGATCACAGTTATTATCGGAGAGGAAGCGCACCGTTACTGTGTGCACTGAGACACATAAACTAAGCAAGGCTAAAAAAAAAAAGGATGAGTCCATTAGCGATCTCGTTTATTTTCGTGACAAACACTAAAAGCTTCAGCAGAGACATTAAAAAAAAAAAAAAAAAAAAAGCTATTAAGCCAATTACGCAAAAATCAAGAAAAAAAGAGAAAATTATTTTGATTATTACATGAGTGTATTAATACACATAATTAATTGTATCATTTAAATATTGATCTTTATAATTTAGTAGATGATAACTCACAGAAATGTATCGCGTTTCACGAATTAGTACATGAATTTATCTGAATGTAAATTTATCAGTGACAAGCGCGAGTATAATATGCGTGACTGCGTACTAATTGCAGAAATTTGCACTGGCGCAGTGTTCTCCTTGATGTTCAAGATTTAGTGTTTTCTCAATGCGTCATATTTTAAGTAAGACAACCGGATATATCCGTTGCGTCGCGCATATTCGACACGACACGTACTCACACGCACATATCGGCAAAGTGTATTTTAGAGTCGCGTGTCCGGAAACATTGTCTCAGGTCAGTCAGACGCGACATGAATCACGCCGAGCACGTTCACTGCCAAGGAATTGTTCGGTGTCCGCCAGACACGTACGAATACTTCGCCGTAGGTTCGTACGAAATGTCGTTGTTTCACGGATTAATGTTAGCGCATGGAAATTCGACGCGTCGTTTAACGTAATATTTCGCAATAAATTTCGAAAGCCATAGAGACGCGTACATAATGAAAAATGTATGACGAAGAGCTTACATTAGAGTTGCAAATTAATTTTTTTCAATTCAGAATGTAACGCGATTATTTTTTGTGCGTAAGATTGTAATTTATATTATATTTTTCGATACAATTACAATATCGAGTTATTACACAGATATACAATTATAACATTTAGATACTTTCTGTGTTTTCTTACTTTGGACAAAAATGCACGAGATATAAATGCACTCTGATATATCTTCACAGATTTCTACGTCTTCACAATGTGAAAAACAGCATTTCTGAAAGCATTCTACGGAGGATAAAAAAGAAGCTACACGAGAAAAATAGAACGTCGTATCGTTTCATCTCTTCAGGCGATAATTTTACTAAACCGCTGCGTCTAGAACTAGACATGTTTACCGTTGAAAAGACACGGTATCTATCGTGTCATATTATTTTTCGTTTCGAGTGTACTGTGTGATGTTAGATTATTTTATGGTTTAAAATTCTAATCTGATCGTCTAACCGTCATTAATGTGTCCATCGCGAGCAGGAAGTAACGCAATTGGTTTACGATGCGACGTTCTATATAATTACGCAATAAACGTACATATATATGTATATTACGATACGCTGCTGATCTCAGGTGCGAGACCGGGTATCGAGAGAGAGAGAGATATTTATCTAGATTTTCGTACCCTATATTTCTTACTTACGCGCGATAAGCTACGGTCGCTTTTCGTGGGTTTGCGAGAGCGCGGCATATTGCTCGGGACAATCGCGATACGACAGACGGAAGGAACGTGCCGCGTAGGGCCTGGAGGCTATTCAATTACGACCAACCGACGGCTTTGCTTTCTTTACGAACGAGAATTACTACGACGACGACGGAGCACACGGCTTTCCCGCACGTCGGTGGCCGATAGGCTGCGCTTTATCGGCTCTCGCCAAGCTCGAAATACCGCGACGCATCTGTGCGAGGAATCTGCTTTAAGACGAAAAGCAAACGTGCCAAAAATACTTTCCGAGTGTCACGTGTCCCCTTATCAGTTTCCTGCGAAAATACTTACCGTTCGCGCGATATCCTGATAATTATCTTGAGAGACTTACAAGTCCGCGAAAGTACGTAACTGCATAGCGAGTTTTAGATAACGTTCTTGCTTTTATCGTGAAACACAAAATTCGCTTTGCCGAGAACACGTTCTTTTTATTTTTATTTTTTTTTCTAAACGGTCTTTCTTGGCGTCCCTCGTGACAAGTACGAAACATAATCGCGGAACTTCGGGCTTCTCGAGCGGATTTTTGCGTCGGAGACACAACGCAAAAGTCGCAACACACAGTGTAACGCGGCAACTCATAAATCCCTCGAATAAAGGAGAGGGAAGCTCTTCACGTAAATACCGCGAAGCCATTAAAACTTTTTGCCGCACTTAGACGGAATTTATTTCGACTTTAGCATACATATGTCCGGCTCGCGAGAGCGTTTCCACGACGTTAGTATAAAACGTCTCTTGGCGGCTCGAAACGCACGCGGCACATCCGCGCCTTGTGGTAATTCGAAAACTTTCGGCTATATCCGCTGCGGATTTGCGGATCTTCACAATAGTTGGCGAAAATTTCGCCGTGCGATCGCTCTCCTCTCTCAAGACCTCCGCGCTAATTCACGTGACCATACTGTTTTCCTATTGAAAAGTTTATATCTCCGTGTAGAAAGTTTCGACGGTTTCGTTAATTACAGAGTTACTACGCGCCTTTGCGAGCTATAATAAATCGTCGACAACGACACCGCGTCGGCTTAAAAGGACTTACTGCGCGAAAGTCTACCGCAAAGCTGAATTCGCGAAATGCGGTTAAAAGTAGAAACCGCGAGAAATATTTTTTTTTCTCCGTAGTTGAAGTACTTAATCTTGTTAATTCTACTCGATTTAATAAAATCGCGTCAATCGGTGAAACCACGTTTGTTTTAATTCGTTTACTTTTTCTACAAGTGTTGCGCTTCAAACCGATATTCCGTTATTCGTGTCAATGTTTAATTAAATGCGTTTTCTCGTTGTAAAATGATGAGAGTTATACTTGCGATTCTTGCTGGCAAGTTTCTGAAATATATTTCGCGACAGTTTATCAGCAAAGCGTGTGCATCTTATTTCATTAAAATAATAATGCGTACCAGCAGCCGGCTTTGATGTCGCGACGATGTACAACGAAACGCAATTACAATTTTGAATGCAAGTTCTCGCGCATGGAGAAATGACCGAGTTCGTTCCTTATATTAATTGTCGAGCGATGTCCGCGCGCGGGTAGACGAAGCGAAGTCTCGACGATTACGGCGAGGAAAACGACTAAGACGCGTCCCGTGTGAGCGCCAGTCCCACATATAAATTACCATGAGGGTGGTGTGATGTTTCCTAGAGGTCGTTTCCCGTGATGTTCCCGAATTAGAATTCCGTTTTCGTCCCGTCGTCGGTCGGAAAAGTCGCCTCGGGAGGAACTCTGGAATCGTGATTTTCACTTCGACGAGCCGAAGGATTACTGAAAATTTGATTAAAGACGAATATATATATACGCGCAGGCAGAGTATTCTTTTCGTTTTTCGAACGTTCGTGCGAGTATCACGAGAAATAGGAAGAAGTGGCAATCGGTTTGAATTAATAATTGAGACCACAGCGATAAGTGCCGAGCAGTCAGTAAGCAATTAGGTTCGTTATCGTGCAATTGCGATTCTACGAGACAACTCGTTGTCCGATTAATTTAATTACACGCTTAACGCGTGACCTCGAGGCAAATCGCACGATGTGTGTCTCTATTATCTTTTTATTTATATAACCGCCAGGTAATGCTCCACCCTCTCAATAAGAAGCGTGTAAGTAGGCTGGTTCTTCGTTAAGAATGTTCTTCTTCTTTCATCGCGCGGCGATCTTCACACGTCGTCGCGCAACAATCTCTCGCGCTCGTGATATCACGTCGCGACCGAGGCAATCGCGATAAGAACAGTATCATGAACCCGCACGTAAGTGCGACCTTGTACGTGCTTGCACGTAGCGAAGCATGAGAATGCATTATATGCATACACCGCCGCGCGCGAAACAAGTCCTTGGGAATAGCGGCTGGAAAGAAAACGACGAACTCCTCTAGTCGACCTTCTTCGACGTTGTTCTCGCTCTCTCGACCCCGTCGTCGGGATCTCCCGTCGAGGGGTGTGCGCGAATCACGATTCAATGTTAATGATAGCGTTTGTCGTGACGTTGTGAAACATAGTGGCGGCCGTTCGAGAACTTATTGCCGTTCTCGTAGCGCGCGCGTAAAAATCGCTGCGGGCAGATACACACTGCGAGAGGACTTTGTACGAGCGGATTTAATTCTCGAAAATATGTGAAGTGCACCGACCCGGTGTTTACGTTAACGGAACTGAGCCATTAAACATGAATCATACTTTTGAGGCTAACGAGTTAGTGTGTCAAGCGAGGTAATAAATGTTTTATATGTTATATAACTCAAAAAGAGATGGCTTCTCAATCATCTCATCACGTAACGTTTCATTGTACGCCGTGTGTAATTTTATTGCGTATAAAGAGTTTTTATTACGTGCAATAGAAAACACATGTGTCTTCAAGAATCTTGTACAAAATTATCTTATTGTTTCTTTTCCTGTCTTTCTCTCTTTTTCTCTCTACACTCATATCGCACTCAGCAAGTCTGAATGGCGCATTCATCTTCTATTCGCGCGAGTATAAATGCGAGTAACGCGTAAAATCCAACACACACATTCTTTTAAATCGATGAAATTGACGAACTGGCGAAATACGCGTTTCCTATTTTCGAAGTAAGACAAATTTTCCTGCCACATCGTCATTCATCAAACGCGGCTTTTGAGCCCACGTTTCGTTCGGTTGAGAGCGACCGATAAATGGTCGTGTCGACGCTGCCGCGTGCACTTGCATCGAACGCGCGTAATAATCAGTCAACGACCGCGCTAGGCTAAACGCACGCGCGCGCGCTGCTACTTTTGCGTCAGGGTCGACTCGGCAACGTGCCGTAACGTTGGGTTAGGTGAGTAATATCGTCTCTCTGTGCCAGAGCTATTTACCGGCTCTATTCTTACACACGTCAGCATACCCCGTCGAGAATAGGTATTTCGCGAGTGTGCGTGTTTGTGACTATAACGCGCTCGCATGATAGCAGACGGTTCATCGTAGCGCAGTCATTTTATTTTCGATATCATATTTTTAGGGTAGTGAGTGTTATTTTGCCACGATATATTAGACATCGGTGATGAGGAAAACTTGGCAAGGAACAAATTTGTACGAACGGAAATAATTCTCTCTCCTTATTATCTTTAATTGATGATATAGTTGCATTTAAATAATAGAATGTTGTAGTTTGATTTGCAGTGTTTGAGCAGAAAAAAAATCTCAAGTTTCTTACTCTGAGATATTGAACGCTCGTAATTGCCGATCGATTAATCGGCCACCTTTGATGTGAGAAAACTGTGCTGCGCAACTAGCGTGATTCGCTTAACGATGATGATGATTATGATTATCTTGTCGCACGTCAGATCCATAGATTGATATTCTCACCGATCGGCAATTAAACTTTGCCTCGACGTCAAAGTAACCTTGAAAAAAAAAAAAAAAAAACAAAAGCAGCAGCAGCAGTGTACAGTCCGCCGAGTAAATCGCCTAATCACCGAGATAGCAAAACATTATCTTTTGTTAAAAAAAAAAAAAAACCTCTGTCTACATAGTTTCTGTTGCCAAGCGCCTGCATGGTATGTGGGCAACGTTTTTGTGGTAGGTTAGTAATTCTGCCGTCTCACGGGCGTTACGTATTCGCTTCACGCTACGAAGCCCACGCGTGCTTCGCAGCTGCACGCATCCAGCAACTGCCTGCCTGGACCCCGATGACTGAGGGGTACGCTTTTTCCACGTCGCCATATATTATCGACGCTCAGCTACAGTGTGTACCGGGAAAGACGGGGATGAAACGTGATCGCACCCGGAGTGTGATGCAAGTAGGAACGTTTACCGCGCGTTGCGATATATAGACGCGGTTGACACAAGTTGACGATCAATCTTATTAACGATGAGGTTGCCAACTGATGCGCCCCGTCTAATGTTTAGGCATAGAATCCGGTGCATAATGGCCTTCTCAAGCGATACTTTGTGAAAAGCTTGTATCGATACACGTAATACAGTAGACTCTTGCTATAGATTCGCTTTCCCCTTGACACGTACTTTCACGCACACATAAGTCACTCTCCTATCGTATCTGCTTTTAATTGCTGAGAGAAAAAGATATGAAAAGTTTACGTATGTTTGTTTTTGTGCTATTTTATTAAACTGTTGTTACGCGTTATTAATACAATTAGAAACATTAAGAAGATCGATATATTGATATGCGATATAAATCGAAATGCGATATATATCGATGTGCGATATATATATCGATATGCGATATTATGATATTTGAAACAAAAATACACCGCCGGAAACGATAGATCGCTAAGAATCTATAGCAGAGCAACGACTGAACTTTGATCGATCTTTTGACTTGCGTGATCGTCGGAACGATCGTGTTCATTTTTTCTCTCCGCGAATATTGTGCTGTCTAAAAATAATACTGCAATAAAACTAGAATTTCTATTGCCGTGCTCACACACTATTTACACACATGTACATACGTTATGAATGATGGCGTCGTGGAAGGACAGACACCGCGCTATGAGCGAGAAAATTGAATTTATATCAGAATAGCAGGTCGTATTCTGACCTCTGACGCGTTTCAATTGAATAACAAGTTTCTGGCGCGAAGTAATTGATTCGTCCTAGGAGTCATGACACCTCACGTCTCCGTTAAGACAAATCGATCTCGCGGCGTGTGCGTGTGTATAGGTCGACCAATCGCATTTCGATCCTTGGCTTGGGTAAGCGCGCCCTGCCCTGTGACGCACACGAGACGAGAGGTGACAGTTGGGTTTCCGTTGGCCTAGGTCAGTAATACCGTCTGTTGATTCTATTCTTACGCGCTCTCCCTTGTACTTAACACACTGTCAGCCTGGTATGTGACGAATGTAACTTGCAACGGAGACCGGGTGCACATGTGAGTAGAAGAAGCGTGTTTTTGAAACGCTTTTTTTTTTTCGTAATATTTAGCCGAAAAATGTGGAGAAAGAAATATTAGATATTCACACTTTTTCGTCGCACTTAATCAGACCGAAGAAATTAATATTTTCAGTTTTACGACGCGTAGGAAAAGTGTGTTGCGTGGTTAAAAACTCGGAGTTGGTGCATTAACACGTATAACTGTATATACAATTCGTTGGTGACGTGTTAAAGTGATTAACGTGCATGTTACGTGAATGACGTGCAAATAGAAATTTTCTTCCGCTGCGTGATTCGCGTAACAACGAAAGAACCATGCAGGAAGTGATAAAGAAAATTTATTGTATGCGCTTAGAAAAATGCAATTGCTCTTTATCGCGGAATAAGATTTTATTTAATTATTCTCAGTCGCGCACAAAACGCTCGACAGTCGGTGTGTTACTTTAATATAGTTTTTTTTTTTTAGTTTTAACGTAGTTGGATTTACGATACAAACGCGTCGTGTGAGAACAGTCTCATAAAATAATTATAATTCTCAGGTATATTGCAGACTGCTTGTAAGAGGTCAAAGGTTACTTCGCGATGCAAAACTTCGAAGACCCGTGCAAAGACGATATTTTATCGGTAAGATAATTAAAAAAAAAAAAAAAAAAAAAAAAAAAAAAAAAAAAAACTCAAGGAGTGGTGTATCAAGATAAATGCTTGGTCTAGGTTAGTAATAATTATACGTGTTATTAGTTACGTTCCCAACGGGAGGCGGTAAAGCCCGGGTGTCGATTAGTTAGACGTTTCTTAATGAGATTCCGATGCTAAGTGCGCATAATGAGCACGTTTTCCAGCAGCGTAGCACGAGCGGACACAAACACATTTCGCCGGTGAGTAGAAGCCGACGAACAACAACGGCGGCGGCAAACGGTGTCGGTAGTGCAGTAAACTCGTGCCGTCGGATAAATATACGGTATTATGTAAGTTGTTTGCAAGCCAAGAAGAGAGCCGGTCTACGAATGCGGTCGGTTTATACGCGCATTGCGCAATAATTTGTGCGAGCTCTGCTCGTTGAGCGAGCGGCATTTAGACGCGCGCGATGGCTTTTCATTATTCTCCGTCGTTGTGGAACCAACAAACAACAAAGCGATAGCGCTTGGAACAGAGAGCGCCTGGGGACCGTGAGAAAAAAATAACATTTTGTACGCGCTGTACAAGCTCGGCAATTTTCGCAGTCGGGGGTTTGCTTCACTTTCTTTTTTTTTCTTTTTCTCTTTCACAATTATCAGTAAAAGATAAAGAAGATAAAGGCGAGAGTGTTGTTGAATTTAAACAACATTAGATTAAAAAGATTTCCAGTTCTTACTTGCAATGTAGCTCGTTATCTGATCGACGCTTCTGGCAATTCGGAATAATCGCGATCCGAGCATACGCCACTGCTTCTGGTTAATGGGATATATAACCCCATCTTTGCCGCGATGGCGAAAGTCCGCTTTTAATAGCTTGCAGTATTTTCACAAAAGTGATTAATTTTCTATCGCCGCTGGGGGGTTTCTTTCTTTCTTTTTTTACTCTGCAAGGGAACTGTCAGCGCGCGCGACGTCAATTTGTGACGATCGTCAAATCAGCCGACCATTATCTGCCATCACCTACCGTTTTTCTATCTCGTCTCTCTCTGGCAAATCGCGTACCCCTCCGCCTCTGTCATTTCGTCGTATTGTTGGCGGATAAAGGGTCGATCCTAGGTACACGTCGTGTTCTCTCTTGTGGCAACGTGTCCCGGGTTGACACCCGCTCTTTTAGCGGGCTGTTCAGATTTCGGGACAGCCAGCGAGAAACGGTAACGATCAGCCACGACAGCTGTTAATGCGCCACGATGAATTCGATTTGACGACCGGAGGGTAACGGAGCGAGCGAAAAGAGAAAGAGAGGGAAAGAGAGAGAGAGACAGAGCAAAGCTGATCTCTCAGGAACAGGCCCCTAGGTGAAAACTACTGCTTGATTGCGTACGAATGTGACGCGATTTCATGGGTTTCGTCGTGAAAGAAGAAAGAGAGAAAAAAAGGGGGGAGAGGAGAGGAAAGAGAAAAGAGAAGCCGCAAGCTCTGGCAATCGTCGACGTGTCGGGAAGGACGAGGGTGCGAGAATAGGAAGCGCGGCGCGTTCGCTCCCTCTCCTTAGCGAGATCGACAGGTTCAAAGGGATTTTGGAAGGGCTCGGATTTTCTCGTTTGAAAAGCATGCGACGTGAATTTTTAGACAAGCGTGTGCGGGTCACGTAACGTGTGCGAATACGTCAGCACACGGCCGTGCTGATTATTGCCTCGTAACACGTCGCCGATTATAGTATCGTGTATAAACATAGTATCTAAAGGGTGAATTTCGACAAACGTTATACATACTAGCGGAAAAGATGATATGTATCTATTTGATGGAAAGATTATCATCTTTTGTTGCGGCAAAAGAATATCCGAAATTTGCATTAACATGTTACGAAAAAATATTACGAGTTATTCAAAAAATAATTTGTGGCGGCTCCTTTGTTTGCTTTTTTGTTTTCCCGTGTTGTAACCGTTTTTAGTGGCACTATTTTACCTAGTGCCCTACAGTAGCGTGGACAGCTGGTTCGTTGGTCCTTTCGTCGTTTTGATGATAATGGGGCACGTGCCGTAGGGAACACAAAGAAGGCCGTTTTCTAAAGCTAGAACACACATAATCGGTATATAAACTTCTCTGTACCCGCAGCTTTAAAAGTCCGTCTGTAAATAACAGCAGTAGAACACTTTCCGGGTCGTTGTTACAAAACAAAAATAGATGATGGCCGTTTTAAAGGCAGTTTCGGTTTACACAACAGCAGAAATAAACAACACTTTATCTTCTTCTTTTAACGAAGAGAAGACACTCCACGTTACATTATATAAATGTATTTTGATTGTGATGATGAGAATTTAAATTAATTGAAACGTAAAATGTGTGTAATTCCCGTCACGCAGTAGAGGGAATTTTAATCGCTTTGATCTCTCTCATTGCTGAATTATTCCGATTGAAGTTCTTCTAATTCTCTCACGTTCGACATTACTTAATTAAATTGTGCATTTGATTTGTACATGTCTAATGCACATTAACGTTCGTCGACCGAGTCCGGATTCGAGGCCGTTCCGCGCGCCATTCGTCCTCGTAATCTTCTTAACGAAGAATCCACCCCTCCGTCATCATGCGGCGGAAGGGAAATACTTCCTTGCTAAATCCAATAAGCGGCTATCGGATACGCTTGTCTACTCTCCCGAGAGATGAAATTCGTGACCATTGCGCGCCGTGAGGGGGAGCGGATGGACAAAATAGAAGGACGAGAGAAACAATCCCATTCTGCTCCGCGTTCAGGAGCCAAAAGAGTCCCGAATTGAGGAGTGGCAGGTGCGCCCGTTTCTAGAATCGAGAGTGTATCCTTAATACGGTATTTCATCGGTCATAATCCTCCCTTCACAGAACGTCCCTTTGTCCTCGTGAATGAAAGTGGTGTGCGGCATCGATGGTGTGCTACACATCTCTCTCTTCCCGACTCGATCGCTTCTCGCCAGGAACTTGGATAAAAATAATGAAAGTCGATACATTTCGCAAAGTTACGAGCGAAAATTTTCGAAAGTACTTATTCTTCTCGATTTTTAATTAAAAAAAAAAAACATTTTACTTATGTATATATTATTAGAGAGAGAGAGAGAGAGAGAGAGAAAATCGGTTATTCTCTGAATTTTTTAACTCTATGAAGTAACAACTTTTTTGCAAAAAAGCATGTCGGCGTAACAACATACAATTTTGATACATAATTTGTTCACCTCTCATATTTTCAATCTCTATTTTCTGCAATTAGATGACATCTGATTAAAGATAGTGAAAGAGAGAGAAGTATCGCGGAAGAACAAGTATACATATTCAATTAATAGCAAAGTTTTCTCGTGAATTATCTGTGCCAAACGAACGAAATAACAGAACGGGAGAATGGATTCGCAACAGAAGCGACAGAGAAGATGCGAAGTCGATCGGAGACACAATTGAAAGAGAAGTTTCGCTTTTCTCCACTTCGGAAACTGCGAAACTTTCCCGACGCACGGTCGGTCGTCCCTTCCCTAACTGCTATCCTCGAGACACGCTCTTTGTTCTCCGAACACTTCTGTTATTTCGTTGATTTGGGATCTCGAAGAAGAACAAAGCTAGATTCCGACAAAATATCACTGATTATATTTCAGACGTGCGAAAAATGTTTTATTTATAAAATAACTTATAAAAAAACGGTCAAATGTCTTATTTATAAAATTATATAAGGAAATTTAAATCCAATTAGATAAAATCATTAAATTGCAGTAATATAATTTCTTTGTATTTTTTTGCGTAGAGTAATTCTTTTTTTTATTTCGCTTTTTGTACTTTAAAACAACTAGTTCGGTAACAACTGACATTTGCACGGGTTGCATTTTGTGCAGAAAATTCCAGGCTATAAATTTTCTACGTACAAATAGTAACGAGTATTTTTTTTGTAGAATTTTATAGTAAAAAAAAACAGATTGATGTAAAATAGAGGGAGAAAAGGGAGAAGGACACCCTTCGATACTTTTCTCCTGCCCAGAGCCGTCGAATGTGTCTCCCTTCTCTTGAAAAGTAATTTGAGACGAGTTCCTTGGTGGGACACGGGAAATGCTTCTCCTGTATGTCGACCAAGTCCCTTCGTTTCGTGAAATTGGAAAAGCACGAGAAAAGCAGCAACGTGGTCCCTGGACGATGGAAGGATCGCTAATGTACCTTGTGGCACGCTCGAGGATGGAAACTCGAGAGTCAATGCGAAGTGATCGAACGGGAAAGATAAGGGGGAAGGCACCGAAAGTAGAGAAACAAATGGAGAGAAAGAGCAAAGAAAAACGGATATGCCAACGCATGTATGCGTTATACCTGCATGACGTGTCTCGAATAATATAAAACACGAGAGATTGTGTTAAGAATTTTTGTTTCATCCTGTTAAATTTTTTGGATAGTTTGGGATACGTATAGTTTCTTCTCGCCAAGATTGCTCAAACTCTTTGTAAGGAAACACGAAATATGTTGAATTATTTGTTCTTTTTTCTCTATTCGAATGATTTTATACGAGACGAACTAAATTATCAGATGAATAATTTATTTAGGTAACAATTTCTCAGTTATGACGCGCTATAAGCTCACTGTCATATAAATTGTCATAGAAAAAAAGTATAGAAATATCGAGAGAATATTTCGACGCACGTTCTCTCACTTCCTTTTTTCAATGCCTGGAAGCTGAATTCGCAAAATACCTCGACAGCTGTCTCGCGAGGCTTCTTTCTCTTTCTTCTGCCACACATTCTCGCTTCCCTTCTTTTATACTCGCCCTTCTGCACACCCCATTTCCGCAGCCCCGAGGCGCTCCTGTCGAAAATCTGCACTCCGTACTTCCGGCGCCCTCGCCACGTCCGTTCTACGACGCAGAACAAAGAAAAGAAAATACTCGACCGACCGGAAACGAGATATCCCGCTTCGCTTCCGCGCTTCTCTTACGAATTACGTGACGATGATTTTCTGTGTCGCTCGCGGATTTCCTGACTGCTCCTTGTTCGTTAAAGATCGTACGTTCTGATGTCTAGCTAAATGTTTTCGTGTGTGTGAGTGCGTTGAGAAAAAAAAATTAAAAACAAACATTCTTATTTAATAAAGTCAAAGTCGTTGATGAAAAAAACGGACGCAAGATTTCATAAAACCTTACTTACTATTATATGATTCGAATATATGAATTCATATTACCAGTTAAATTTTCTGGGTGTGTGTGTGTGTTTTCTTGCTCATTATCGTAATATGTAATTATAAAAGTAAGTTAAAAAAAAGATGGAGCATGTTAGCTAATCAACGGTAATATGATGCGACTTTGTGTTGGTGTTCTATAACAACGACATGATATAATGTAGATTATAAACAGTAAAAAGCAAGAAATAATTTTCAATATTGAGCAAACGTGTTTTGGAAAAAAAAATCTGATTTAGAACTCTATGTTGTAATCGGATAATTAAAAGCTACAGTAATTGGTCGAAGAAACGAATGGCTGTACAGGTCAATGACACAACGCTTTCTTTTTTTAAAAGAAAAGCCGATCCCTAACCAAGACAGGTGTGCATTTATAGAGGATATCAAAAGAATTTAATTTTGCTTATAGTCAATAACACGCTCACGCTCCAATTGCTACGCGATTATATTTTTGAATTTTATAATGTTCATTCACAGTTGTGCAAGAAGCAAGTCAACTGAACTTATATCTCGTCTATTATATACTTATCTCTCCGTGTGTTCTGGTTTTGAACACGCCATTACAAAACGGAATTTGCATAAAATTGCGTTTGATCAAACACGGGTATGGTATTTTCAACAGAAATCAATTGATATACATGTGTGGTATTAATCAAATAATATTTGATACTTGCCTCAAAGCATATTATTCGTGAAAAGTAATTTAATTTGATTTATATAACAAATTATTTTTTTACACTAAAGTTTCCATTTTTATTTTTGTTACAGGTAAGAACACGTTTAGCTCATGTAACGCTACAAAACTATCTGTAAGCGCCTTACGTAAATGGCACGTAAGTATGTATTAGTTTTCTCAGTTGTTCACATTTTCACCAAGTAACAATATATGTTTACCAAAGAAACAAACTGTGAACAAGTAGACTATAACGATCTAATTTCAAAATAATAAATCGAGTTTTAATTCTCACGTTTTAAGTTCCGGTTTAATAGTCAAAGTGAGTCGCGATATCGAATGTATAGATTAAAACTCCAGTATCGCGATCTCGGCAAACGTCGAACGAGTCCAACCCGTTTTAACTGACGGTAAAAAAAAAACGTGTGGTTTTCGATCGTGCGTGGCATCTAAACGCGTATATAATTTATATTCCTCCGAATATAAGACACCACACGGAAGAACCGGTCTCCGAAGAAAATCTAATGCCCCTTTCTGCTGATCGAATCGCATTTATAATTCAGTAAGTAACTTTAGTTCTCTTTAGTTTGCACGTTCTCGCGCACGAGAGAACCGCGATTGTCGCGAATGCCATGATTGGTAGTCGCGAGTTGCAAACCTTCGACACATACGTCGATGCTGTTGCGGGAGATAAAGCGGCAACGACCGACTTCAAGGTAGCTCAGACAGTCTCGGCCGCTTATGTAAGTTGTTTGGAAGTCCGTTTATGCCTCGTAAGAAAGAGCGAGACCGAGCAACAGAGAGGAAGAGAGAAGAGCAAGACAGAATTAAAAAAATACTTCTCCTTATCTTTGTTAGCATGCGATTACGGTTATCTGAATAATTATTCTCAGAGAGTTTAATTACGTAATAGAGTTCGGGTTTCTAGTAATGTGATTTTTAGATAATTGAATTTTTATCTCAAGTTTTCTCAAAAACTTTCACATTGAGGCGAGATAAAATGTAACTCTTGCAATAACGCAAACCTCATACATGCTCGTTGATTTTTGTTTATCGAAAATCGGAATCTAAATATCCGCTAATAAACCAGACATTACTTACGGTCAAATAAATACGATTTAAGCGAGAGTTTCTAGGTCGCTCTTAAGTCGTACACCGATATCTAAGCTCGTGCATGTACATGGCAACTATAATTGAAACGTTATCGTGCTTCTCACATCGGCTGGATATTTTATATGCTGCAGCTCATTTCTCGTCTTGCAGCTTCTCGATTCGCAGCTATGTAGCCGTTGCGTCGACTCTCTCTTTCTTGCTTTCATGACTGAATACGACCTGTAACCTGCACAGATCCGCTTTCAGAAACTTGCCAATCGACTCACGGTTGACTCTGACACGCGCGCGTTGAATCTTGCGTTGCAATTTCTTCTTGCGTCTTTTCAAAGAGAAATTCGAGAGTAATTATATCTGTGCAATTAACGAATTTTGAACGATTACGCTATATATAATGACATATAAAATGATATAAAACCATATATGATTTTTTATTTACGATGTATAAAGATTTTTTTGTACATAACAAAGTATATGTTCACGTAGTATATTTTTCCATATGATGTTGACATAGTTTTTCTCGAGAGATCGTTCCCGCGCGATATTGATATAGATCATTCATTCTATTCCCGAAACCTTGATTAAACCTCGTGTGTCATTATCTGTGCGATCTATTCGCCGTTAACTTTCGATCGAGAAGGCGATGTCGAGCCGGTGAGGAGGACATTTAAATGCAAATGCACTTTTTACTTATATTTATATGCAAATGAGCTTTTCCCACGGCGAGAGAGGACCCGGTGCTACGCGAACCCCTCCGATAAATGCGACGTGCTCTCGTGAGTCGTTCTCGTCCTTTGCACACATATAACACGACGTCCGTAAGTTAGGAAAAAAAGCAGTTGGCACGCGATGCCGGAAGACAATTATTACATCACGCGCGTTAACGTCACGCAGTTGAACGAAATTGCACTTTCGGGAACTTTAATATCAACGATTGTGAAGTCGCGGAAGACCGAGTTTGATTGTCAGGTGAATCGTGACGTTTAATACCTTGATTGTGTTGCAATACGTAGGGAAGGGGAAAGAAGAGAGAAAGAGCTTGACACTGTGCGAAATAATTTATGGAAAACGCATTCTTCGGTAGATTCGCCTCGTTGCGATTGAAAAATAGTTAAAGAACCATGTGCATAGATCTTCGACGTCGTTCTTTTCTAGATAAATTCAAGAGAGGACGGTGGATAACGGAGTGAATTCTTCACATGTTGGGGAGAACAATATGCTCTCGAGTTACGGGGAAGTTTTCTCCAGACACATATTGCCCCTTATCGTTTTACGTTAGGAGAATTCCATTTAGATATCGTCGTGCTCTTTTCTTGCTCATGATACTTTGTACGAGCCGACCGATCAAGATTCATGCATATATACATGGCCGGCTCTTACATCTAACCGTTATCGGTTGCACCGAAAATTCTTTCTTGCGGTTCTCGTTCGTAAAAGAAACAGATTACGATTATTTGTCATCAATTGAGGCATCGTAGATGAAAAAAAAAAAACTTTATTAATATTTGTAACAAAAGATCTGAAAGAAGAAATGATAAACGTATTTAATCATCTCGTGATAAGAGTGAATTCAGTTTGCAAATACACACGCGCGCTCGTTATCTCGTCTGTTATATAATTTTCCACCATCGAGCTGCATATCAATAAGACATATCAGTATCAGAGCGTATTCAGTTACAGGTAATTCGTGATATTGAATGTTGCTAATAGAATCTTTGCTAAATGAATATGCAGCCGCGGCTTTAATTGCGATACGCATCGAAATTGCGCATTTCGATATGTTACGACGTGATACACACACACACACACAAACACACCGTGATTTCGCATATTAATCGATGTGCTCAGCGTTTTGCTTGAATAAGAGACGAGAATAGAATAGAAATAATTGATCCGTAATTATCGTATACGCGCGCGCGCGCGCTCAGGAGAGACGCAGACGTATCTCGCTTTGTCTTTTCTTATCGCGTCGTCTGTTCTACCACCTGAGAGGTGATGGAACACTCTTCGCTCGCCAAAGCGAGGAACCGATCCGAAAGTTGTCAGGCGCACATCGCGCCGCCTTAATGGAATTTGAATGTCGTTAGCCGACGTAACCGGGCGTAAGAAAAGGGACGGTTATCCCTGTTACCGCGGATAGAGCCGCTTCTCTCGTCGAGAGAGAGAGAGAGAGAGATTCCTCGTCGTCCTCTGCGGTGTGTGCGAGTCGTCGGATTTATTGGAGCACGAAAATGCGCCAGCTTCGACAAGCGTGTCGTAGTACCCACTTGGGTACCTACTACTACGGGATATCGCGTCTGCTTCCGAGCGCGCAAGAACAGCGCCGTAATTAGCGCGTTCGTTATGCCGTTTTGCCGCTGTTAGCGCTTGTCCCGTGAGATTGCGAGAACGTTTACGTATTTAGCTGTCGCGTCTAACGCGCTCTGTACGTGGTTTATGACACCGACTGGAAGTTTCAAGTTTCTGCAAACCTGCGCAGGGTCTTTGAAAATAATGTACTAATTACTGTTTATTGTTATTTAATAATTACTCTGTGTGTTGTGACTATAAATGTCTATCTCTATGAAAAGTAAATTTTGCATTCTAATTTCTCGTCTCGTAGATTGGAAAGTTCGCTTTGTAATTATCAACGTAACTAACGTGTGGAGTTTTTTTTACTCTTTCCGGCGTTGTGGTAAGTTACTTTTGGAAATGTGTTAAAATTGTATTTCGCTCAGAAGCGAAAAATCGGCCGCTTCATTGCTTGACATGCGGAATCACGGCGCTAATTTGGAATATTCGAGGAATATTTCGAAATATGGTAATATATTGCACAGCAACTGTACAGCAACTGTGATCGTACATAAACGCTTTAACTAGCGCTCGAATAGACTTGTTGCTATCCGCGCGGCGCGAAAAAGAATACAAATGAACGGGATGAAAGACTTCCTGGCTTAACGCGAGCGATTACGACTGCTTTCAACCGATTTTCCATTCCTCATGCTTTGCAACATTGTGCAACACGCTTAACTGTAACGTCGGAATATATAATACAGCACCATGTGTGCATGACTCGATCACTGGCAAATGAGCACAGCGAGAGTAATCGGAAAAGACGGTGAATGTTGCGATAAAGAAAAAAGATCGCGCAACATTTTCTGGGTCAAATGTCGACAACTGCTTATTGTCTATTTTTTTTTTTTTTTTTAAAGTAATGCAAGAAGAGAAATGCAAGTTAACACTGTTTGCTGTTGCACGATTATGTTATTTCGAAATAGCAAAAATAGAGCATATTGTGCAGGCGAAAGATGTAAATGCAAATTTCCACACAAAGTTGCACCAATAATCCCTCGATAATACTCCAATAACAATAAAGATGCGGTCGTCCGTCGGAGCTGGCGCATTTTCGTGCTCCAATAATAAACCTTACGCGTGTAAAGACATTTACGCTCCTGCTTGTGCGTATTACAACGAACGTAGCCGAAGGACGAAAGAAAAACAAAATGTCGCGATTAAAGCAAAGAAAGAGAAAATGCATCCGTTTTTTTTTTCCGACGAATCATCGTAAGTCATCGTTCAAGAGATTGCCGTTAATCGAGAATAAAAATGTCGGAGCGTGAAGAAACTCGTGTGACCGTTCCATTTCGAAGGAGGATTCGCCAATACGTCGGCGCTGCTGCAGGTGTCTTTCTCCTTTGCGTAAGATAATAGATTTCACGCGAATCGGTAAATCTTCTTATAAACGGAACGAAAAGAAAACGAGAACTTTCGAAAGTGGTTCGAGACGACATATTACTCGAACGCGTGAATATTACGACAGACAGTTGCAATGTGCACGATGTTGGGGGTCAAAGGGTTAATAACTGCGACCACTGCGAATCGCGCCGTCGCGACGATAATGACGACGACGACGGGGCGACAGAGCAGCTGAAAGAAAACGCGGCGATGCACATTTGTGAATACCGTCGGAAATATTAAACGGCCGTCGTGGCGTCATAAATGAATATCCGGTGGGGAAAAAATGTCTGACAAAGGGGGAGAGAGGGTGAAAGCGTTAAATAAACTCGCCGGTTCGGAGAATAATTGTCGTTACGACGCGTCGGCGAGCAATTCGTCGTAACGTGGGTCCTGCCTGGTGGTCGTGTTCACGGTCAACGAACCTCTTCCTTTCCCGCAGCCTGCATGGGCGGATTCTCGTTGGGATGCGGTCTAGGTTGGAGCGCGCCGTGCATCGAAATCCTGAGGAGCGACAAATACGACATCGACGTCTTCATGACGGACGTGATTGCCGCGATTTTTCCGATGGGCGCGGCCATCGGCACGCTCGTCGTTCCCTTGCTGATCGACAGAATCGGAAATGGACGATGATGATCCTGACGCCGTTCTTCGTCGCCGGCTGGATCCTGCTCGTCTGCGCGGGCTCGCAAGTGTCGCTCTTCGTCTTTGGCAGGTTCATGACCGGCGCCTGCGGCGGCATGTTCTGCGTTCTGGCGCCCATGTATTCCGCGGAGATCTCCGAGAAACAGATCAGAGGTACAGATATGGATATCTCGCGCGTAGCAATTAATTCCAAGCGTGCGTTTATTAAAACTTTATCGATTTTGTGATGATTCTATATGTACTCTATGTACGCGTGAGAATTTTGTGACACTTTAGAGACAAGTTGACGAAGAATTTCGCGCAAGAGTACGAATGTGATGCAACACCACATACCGATGGCATGTGACGTAACGTAACGCGAATAACATAACAGCGCAAAATAAAATAACTACAGGGAGTGGAATTATTATCGGACCATTACCTTGAAGTCGTTTTCTCTTTGCGTCGTAAATAATTCGCGATTTATCGTCATCTCGCGCAACGAGAAGCAAGAAGAAGCAGCTTCATTATGCGATTCTTCCTTTTTCGTAACAGGGACGACGGGTGTTTTCTTCCAGTTGTTGTTGCTGGTCGGTATACTGTATGTGTACTGCGCCGGTTTCACACATGACGTGGTTGCGATATCCGGCCTCTGCGCCATCGCACCGGTCGTATTCGGCTTGGTGATGGTCTTCGTGCCCGAAAGCCCGTTATTCTACTTCGCGAAAGATAAGGAAGAAGCCGCGCGAAAGTCCATGCGATTCTTTCGCGGCCTGGATTTCGACGTCGAGCCGGAGATCGAGGCATTTAAGGTTAGTGTTGTCGAGCGATTTCGCGAGCAAAATTTGTTTATTTCCAAATAAGTTAAAACCTAGATATTTTAATATTAAATATATATTTGTGTAATCGGGAAAACACACAGGAACAAGTGAGAAGAAGCAGACTTCAGAGATTGAACATATTGGCCTTCATGAACAGGCCTATGTTGAAGACTCTGTCTGTGGCCTATGTTCTGATGTTCGCCCAGCAATTCAGCGGCATTAACGCGATAATATTTTACGGCGTGACAATTCTCGAGGCGACGGGAGTCGGCATGGAGTCGCTGGTCGAACTGGTCATTTTTGCGATTGTCCAGTTGGTAGCTTGCGTGGCGTCCGCGCTGTTAATCGACAAGGTCACTTTTGAGATTAATTACCGTGATATTGGATTCGTGTCGCCTACAGAGTTTTCGCGATCTATTAATTTATCTATCGGCCGGCATTGAAATCGAAACGTTCGCAGCTGGGACGCAAACTGCTTATGGCGGTGTCCGAGGCGATGATGTGCGTGTGCTTGTTGGCCTTGGCGGCCTTCTTCGTCGTAAGGAGCTATCGGCCGGAGTTGGCGGAGCAAATGTATTGGTTGCCACTTACGTCGGTGTGCTTTTACATACTCTCCTTCAGCCTCGGAGCTGGTTCGTACTATGTAATAATGATGAGCGACAAGTAAGCTCGGACCGCGATGAGTTCTTTCTCTCTTTCTCTCTTCCTCTTTTCTTCTTCTTCTTCTTATTAATCAAACTATCGAAAATATCTTCTTTCGTATTTTTTTAGGATTACATTTTTTCTTGTAGTTTTTTGTGTGTGTAAGTAAACACAATACAGTCTCTATAAAGAAATGAAGTATCTTTCTCTTTTTGTCTCTCTCGCGGAACGTAGGAAATGCTTGATGATAGTTTATCAAGCAAATCTTCACTGAGTCGATTCATTATAGGTCCAATCCCCTGGGCTTACATGGGCGAGATTTTTCCAATACGCTTGAAAGGCGCGGCATCGTCGAGCGCGGCTTGCTTCAATTGGTTACTCGCCTTTACAGTTACGATATCCTTTCCGAGCGCCGTCGCCACGTTCGGCATCGCTACGGTGTTTCTCTTCTTCGCTCTGATATGTTTTCTCAACGTGTTCTTCGTCGTATTCTTCATGATCGAGACCAAAGGAAAGACTTTCAAAGAAATTTACGAAGAGTTTGGGACGCATGTGTTAGACCGTGAATCTTCTCCCGTGGAATAAATCAAAGAAGATTCTCCATGAAGCAACGGTGAAGAACCTTCATTGAAGAAGTCTGAATGAAGAAGATGAATATCGTACAATTGATCGTACAATTTTGATGTCAACTAACTGCTGACAATTCCAAGGATGTCAATTATGATGATGCACAATGTCATGAAGATCTCAAAGGCAACATGTATTCAAGCGTCATGAAAATGAAACGTGCTTCATTTCTTTACGTGGCGCTTTGTAATAATATTTTGATTATGCGTGCGACATTGTGTGTAATATAATACTATAGTCGAAACGAATTGAATAGGGAAAAGTGAAACTATCTTAAAAATTATTAACACGTGTTTTATTTTCAATTATAAGAACAGTAGAATTTTTTCATTAAGATTCATTAAAGATCACCACTTCAATCAGTGTTAAAAAAAAAACATGCATTAACACAAGCTCGTCGCGATTTGCTGTTTGCGATTTAAATAACTTCATCGGGAACGTAGTGGGCGTAGTGGCGACTAAAATAATTTGCAGATAAGTGAAATTCCTGACGGGAAATAAGAGACGCGATAAATGCGGCGTACGACCGACCGTCAGTGTGTATGCGCCAGAGGATGCGGCTAAACTTGAACCGCGATATTATATGCAGTACGTCGGCGATATGTATCGCGAGCAGTCATTGCACGCGCATAACCTTGGCCAAATCGCTCGGAATTAACAACAACGGTTCTATATTCTATGCTATTTATATTTATACCTACTCGAAGCACAGGAAATCTCTCTAATGATTTCTCGAATTAATTCGTCTTTGATTATTTTCGTGGACAGAAATCAACGTCGAGCGAGAAATCAGAAAAAAAAAAAAATTATTTTAGCGGGATTATTTTTATAAAGACATTTGCAATTCTTCTTCAAGAATATACAATCCATTAGGTTTTTCCTCACGCTGAAAACTATAAACGTGTCGGAAAATCACGCAGCCACATGATGTGTTTCATAATCGTATTTCGAATACTGAAAACTCGCACACAGGAGTTGAATCGCAGTTACGGTCTTTGCGGTAATGACTCTTTCTGATTCAAAGTGCGTTTGTCGCGAACGTTCACCCCTTCTCGGTGGTGGTTGTCAACGATGATGATGATGATGATGATGATGACTCTCTGGCGCGCCTGTTTCTCATTCAGCTACCATGGCGCGGTAGACGCTCGCTTTCATCGATTATGCATTCGAATTTATATTTATGAAGCGTCGTGCCAGCGTCGCGCGCTGAGTGTCGCTGTTCTAATAACGAATGCTGCTATAAACCTCTTGAGAATCGGGCGCAGCGCCTCGGCGTTACATTCCTGTCGCCTACTCGACTGTTTCTTTATTATGCGATTGCACGTTCCGCGGATTTTTCGCCGTGGGCGACGGCAAATATACACGCTCTTTGATAGAAACATCTAGATATTATAAATGCGTTCGTTTCTTTTCTTCTGCGCTTGAATTTTCTTGCATCTATTTTACTTGATTGACAACAAGTTTGGAAAAATTTAAGAGTAAATTTTCGTAAGACCAAGAGAGACACGCATATGTTGAAAATTTCATTGGAGTAAAGTGTTTCTGAGTGAGATAATTTTTCATTATAAAAAATGATCATCTCTCATGACGCGTTTTGTGACACTCTTGATCCTCCGCCGGCAATATGAGGGATTTGAAAACCCAACATGTGGAACATCTTGCGCGAATTCGTCGTCGAATAAATTTCAGCAATAAAACCAAAAAACTGTGCGTGAGAACGGCAGAACGTTTAAGAACGAACACCAGGACAAGTTTTTCGCGCGAGCAGGGCGGTTCTTTATTCGTGGGAAGAAGCCAGACTTTCGGCATGTCCGCAGGCGAAACATCCTTGAAGAAAAATCGCGAACGTTAGCGCGATCGATAGGCGTAAGGTCCGGATTCGACGCGCTTCCTTCGACCGATCTTTCGGCTGTCGCTGCATCGTGTCGATTTTATTTTGGAATGATCCGCTCGTTTATGACGCGTGTAAGGCACAATGGCGACGAAAATTCAATCGTCGTCGTCATCGCCAGACAAATTTAACCGCGAACGGCGTAATTTAATTTTATATCGACGAAAGTCAACACGCTTATTGGAAATGCGTTCGAGAGCACGCGCCTTCCTTTGCTTTCAATCGACAATACGTTATCTCCGTTATCTGACGTTATTTACACACGATATTGCGCGGTTCGTCCTCGGAATATTTGCATCGCGACATTAACACTGTCTTAAATTCGCGAACAAAATTGAGCGGAAATGAACGCAAATGAAGTTGTTTACGGGAATAGAAAAATTTCATTTAATTGGCCGCGTGGAAAGTGGATAAATTTCGTCGTCGCGAGGCGCCTCGCTCGCAGCGGGGAACACTCGCGGGTTATCCGTGTCTCCCGTTAAGGAGCAAGAAAAATCGCGTCCTCCGCGAGCTGTCTGTCGACGCGTCGCGACGGGTTTTCTTTTCCGTTCCTGGGACATAAAAGAGAAGAAGAAAGCCGCTCGCCGAGCGGCTCTAACAAGCAATAAGCGATATCGGGACGCGGCTCCCATCTGGCCCCGGCACTCGAACCCCCGCGGCACTTCCCGGTGAGATTGTCGCAGACGGGAAATAAATAAATAGAAAGCATGTGCCGACGCGAGAGGAGAGGAGAGAGCACAGGTCGACCCGTAGGAAATTGGCAGCAGCCGGAACATCGTCGCGCTATGTGTTTCTCACATACATTTTTGTTCTCGGGGAACACAGCCATATCTCCGTGCCCCGGGGCGCCCGAGGTTCTTCCCGAAACTCGTCTTCTTCCTTTTCCTGTTTCTTTAAATCCACAACCAATATTCAGTACGTTTCTCCTTTGTCATGTCTTTTGTACATTTCATAAATGGAATGCAGTTTTCCATCGAAAAGCCAATTGCTCGGAGTGTGACGAAAATGAATGCTACTTGCTCAATGCAATGATGTTTATCAAAATGTGTATTCGGAGGATGGATGGACCGCGCAATGCGCGATGATGCAATCTCTGCTTTGATGTTTCGCGCGTGTATTATCTGTTAATATAGGCTTTAATCCGTTTCAATATCTGTGTTACACATATTGCTGTTAATCTTCTCTTTTCATCGTTTATGCATGTATATGTTTATAAACCGATTTTATCTGGTTAATTTGCAACCGTATCATAGGAGATTGAAACAAATTAGGGGATTTTCGATGTCAAGTAAATAACTATTTTAACTGAAGCTTTTAAAAATTTGAACTGTAAAAAATGGGAAATATACTTATTGTATATTATCGTTATCTTTATCATTAAATAACGCAATCAATAAAACCGCGGCAAGTTTAAGGAAAGTAGAAAGATTCGCGCGGAACTTTAATAAATTTTGACTCGTTAATATAAAGACATAGAGATAGAGACAAAATCTAATCAGTATTTCCTTCATTCATATTCATTCTTGTCGATTTTTTAAATGCATTGCGCGCAACGCTCAAACGTCATGACAACTTAAACTCGAGTTTTGTAAATAGTCTTTAAGCATGACTTGATACGCACGTTCTCTCTCTCTCTCTTTCTCTCTTGTCGCGTCACGACCCACACGCAATCCGCACTTCAAGGCTCTCGTGCCCCACACGCGGATGACTTGGCGAACGATACACGCTCGCGCGAAACTCGCGTGAGCCGCTGTTCGAGTACATACACATGTACTCGCGCGTTCGTACGTGAATCCTCTCTTTTCCCTCCACGTCGGTGAGGATTGCACACTGCACCATTGCACCGAGAGGGGCCAACGGCCTCTCTCTCCTCGTGGTATCGCCGCGCCGACTCGCTCGCTCGCTCGCTCATAGCGACAGCTCGCGCGACCCAGCCAGAGCCGAAAAGAGCCGCGAGTCTCTCTCTTTTTGCCGATCCCGCTGTTAACCCGGAGTTCACGGGTTCTATGTAGACGCCACGGTTTAATTAAAATTAATTGTCTCGTTATATATAGCAATTACCTATATGAGATGTAGTTTGAATGACGCAAACTTGAATTTCATTGTATGAAGATTCTGCTGTACAACGTGTCGGAATTTATCGCGTGTAAGCCTTAATGCAAATCATACATACAATTGTGTCGTAAACAAAGGAACGAAAGAACCAATCAGTATTTTCGTTTATTCGCAATATTACGGATAATTTTATAGTTGAAAAGTTTTTTGTGTATTAAGTGAAACATCGCCAGTAACAAAATATCGATGCTGTTTGATGTATTTTTTTTTCTTTTTTATTATTGCTAACACATTTCTATCAGAAACCCATTATTTTTTAACTGCGGATAAAACGGAATATCTATCAACTGCACATCCCCTGCAACGCTCGCGAACGTGATGAGCGCTCGCATTGTTCGCGCTTATACACTTTTGCAGAAACTTCGCTTTCGTTTATCGGTAATCTTGCCGATATCATCGCGTCATTCGTCCGGTATCAACTTCGTAAATAAATAGACCGCAGAAATAAGCGCGTATCGTCACGCCGACCGATATAGTATATTAGCGCATATTCCCTCATGCACGCGTATGCGTTATCGTGCAGCTGTTATCTTACTGTCCGCGCTCGCGAACGAGCGAGGGCGATGTCAATGAAGCTCGCTGTTCGACTCATCTCTTTGCGCGATCCCTTTATCGTCGTGCAAATGTAAGAAACTCTCTACGCGGATTCAATGATGGGCATGTAGCATATATGTCATCATATATTCTCGGAAACAAAGTTTTGCTACTATATGGCCAGCAAGAAAAATTGTTGAGTCTTTCGAATTTTTTTCAAGACTGATTACTTTCTAAGATGAACTAATTTCTTGCTATTCTAGCAAATCTGTTTTTTTTTTCGTGTACATTTGACAAGTTTAGATTTAAGTTAGAATAATTGGCGTCGTCTGAACTTATGAATTTCTAGTCAGTCTGAAACTGGCCAGTTACTGGTTTAATTTCTACCAGCGTACTTGCATTTGTCTTGTAGTTTTTTTGAGATGAATACGCGTTTAAATGATTAGATTAGCATTAGCATAACGGCTTGTTGCAAATGTACCGCATTTTTCTTCTGCAAGCAGTGACAAATGTATCTAGAGCGATTAATATTAATCAAACGCGGAGTAAAACGTATGCATACTTGCTTCGTATATCGCGCGATATACACGTACATCCATCTACGATGGATTTCAATATTCTAACGAAGGTGCTTACTGCGCCATTTGTCAAGGTAATCATGATGTCTTCTCTCGGTCTCTCTGACATTTCTTTCGGTCTCTCTGATCCGTCTCTCGGTCTCTTCGACTTTTCTCTCGGTTTTTCTGATCGGTCTCTCGGTCTCTCTGCTCTATCTCTCGGTCTCTCTAGTTTGTCTCTCGGTTGCGCGTTTCAACATTTATTTATGATATCTCTGACGCCACGACTATTAAATTAGAGCGGCCGCGCTCTAGGTTTTTTTTTAAATAAAAACTACGGAATCTCGCGTAGTATATAATATCATCGGTAGAACGAGAATTTATTTTGCTCGCAAAAAAAGTTTAGGAGAAATTTATACGTCGATTTACCATTTAATGTTGATAATTAAAAGATATTTCTTTGTTGCGATATTTTAAATATTAAAAGTCAACGACCGGCATTTTGGTCATCGGCGTCATTTGCGTAACGTAACGTGTTATTAATAATTCTATCTTTTACGCGTCGCGCATCGATAACAAGCGATTGACAGATGGAACGGCGACGAGCTCGTTTGACACGCGAATTTGTTTTCGTTGTCGCCCGGCGACGGTGCTTGTGTCTCTCTGTGCGACCCAATTGCTGTAGCGTGTGTGCATCTGTGCTGTATAAGCACAGCATCCACGGAACGCTCATGTGTTGTACCGTTGCCGATACGACTGTGATTCGCGTCATCCGGTAGAACGAGAACGCTCTTTTTTTCTCTCTCTCTCTTTCTCTCTTTCTCCCCTTCTCTCTTTTTACACGCAGATTCTCTTTACTAGAGCGACGACGAAGAGGACAACAACAACGGCAATGGTCTGGTTCGCCTGATTCCGATCGCGACACAAACCGGTCTTGTTCGAGTCGTTCGAGTGATCTAGAACTCGTCCAAGTAGTAAAATATATCGGTGTGGAATTTTTGTTCGAGAAAATTGATCGCGACACACGCACGAAATAGCAGCAAGCATCGAGAATAAAATACTTGCGTGCGAGACTTTCTTGTCGCAAAAAACGTTCGGGATTCAATTCTCCGATTTTTAAACGAAGGAAACACTCGAAGAAGAAAATGACACGTAATTATTTGTCCACGTAAAAAATAAATTGTAAGGAGAAACGTCATTACGAGCGTGAATTTATATACATGATATACATCTAATATTTTCGAAAATGATGTTCTTTACGGTGATTTGTGTGTCATTTAACGCAGTTAACTTTGATGCGGGCTGATGCGATGTAATCGGGTGTTTAGTGAAAATGACACTTTATCACACGTTATTAAACTCTCTCTCTCTCTGTCTCTGATTCAGTTTTTGATGCTCTTCCGGTAGTTGATGGCATGGTGCGGCGGTCGCAACGAACGATTGAAGAAAAGAGACTCAGACTCACAGGAAGCGTTGCGAAGCGCGCGATAGGGGCAATTGCATCGCACGCCATTAAACGCGCTCCGCTCTTCCCGCATTTCGACATATCTCAATTATTTCGCTATTACCATTATTACACCATTATTCCTGACGTATTGCCGGCGAATTGCGGCAAGCGATTTCATTGCTCGGCGATGCAGGATGATCGCGATCCGAGCCGGCTGCTCACACGTGATTAATGGCGGTTTGCCGATTAGCCAACAACGTGTACTAATGTTAGTCTTGGTAAGTTGATGTATGACAAGTTTCAAATTAGCGAGGACTGAGACCTCGCAACGTCCGCTTCCTGCTCTCGCTCGGATAAAATATTCTCGCAGATGTCGGGTCGCTTTTAATTACGCACTACGGTGTTGAAACAAAAGAAGGAAGTAGAAGGATACAGGGTTGGGGGAAAACGGGGGGGGGAGGGAGGGAAGAGATTTGCACGCGCAGGATGTTGAAGTACAGTGAAGGGCGAGGAAAAAAAATATGCGGTCATAAAACATTCGTGCAATAAAACTGCCTGCAACAACGGGCAGGACTTGCATATTTTAAGAAATTAATTTGTCGAAGGACAAATTGCCTCGTTTCTCTCGAGACGCGGGAGAAAACGAGTACTCGGAAAACTCTTTTAACCTTCTCACCTCTCGATATCTCCTCCGTTTTATTCTCTTCTTTTACTTGATTTTTCAGAAAGAAGGGTGTTAGCCGCGAGTCGCGCGGGCGAGGAAAAGGGGGGAAAACGCGCGATTCTCGCTCGTGTTTGAGAAGGGCTGGCTCTCCGCAGAAGGCTCCGTTGCGGCTAATTTACGCGATCATAAATCTTCTCGCGTCGTGTGTAATTCACAGTTTTGTTGAAATTTTCGACTCGAGGAGAGAAAAAATAATAAGCAGACGCAATTTCGAGCGGAAGAATTTCGAGCGTTTCGTGTACACGTCGTGAGAAAAATGTGTGACTTGAAGAAAGTAAAATGATCTACTAATGTTTCTCTTTCATCTTTTACGCAAAAATTTCATTATTATACATGTATTATTATATTTATCTTGCCTTTTCATTTCGTGTAATCGAATAACGACACATCAGCCGATTGCGCATTACCAACGCAAATGATCTCGTACGCTGTGCAAAATTGATTAATACATACTTTAATTACGATAATTATGTAAATATTGTATGAAAATTGCGGCCGCGACCAATGAAATTGGATTGGCGAATATGTATCTTGCGACATGATAGAATTGATTTATCGCCGCTCTCTCACAATTCTCCGAATAATCGACGATTTGTCGTCGCAAAAAAATCTTTCTTTTCTTTACGCGTGTATGTGATAACAAACTGGTAAACTACGCTTCAAACATTTTGTTATGTAATGTAGTGGTTTTATTTTTACTGGACAAATTTAATATTGCAAAAATCTAACTTCAACAGAAGCGGGAAAAGCAAGACGAGAGTGTAATACAGGGAAAAGGTCAGGCGTGTAAAATTCAGACCGAGGACTATAATTATTAATTTCCTACCAAATCCGTAATCTTGAAATAGAAAGCAGTCATTTTTCACCGACGTTATATCCTACTCGAGAAAACGAATCGAGTCACAAGATAAACGGAACGCTTGAACTTATCACATTGTCTACCAAGGTCGTTACTGGATATTAAGCGTACGTCAAGTGTCACTCGTGTCAGCAATGTGGTAGCGAATGTGTTAATCTCGATACGCGATCCCAAATTAAATTACGTCCGCGCGCGCGGTCGTTCAAACATTACTTCCGTCAGGTTAAATAATCACGCGGGAATGAAACGCTCGAAATTATGTCTGATGTCGGCTCATTAGAACGGAACATCTGGCACAGCATTTCGCGGGACATCTCCGTCAGCATTGGCGACAAAATCGACAACCAAAGGGGAACCCTTCGTGTCTCGTTTTCGTTATCTCTCTTTCTCTCTTCTTCGAGAAGCGGAAAATCAATCTTCGGTGTGATCTCTTCGGTCGCGCGCGTCTGTAAACACGTGTGTGCATCATGCCACATCGTTTTATGTCGCACAAGGATGCAGCTCGTCTGGGGTCATTACTGTGTCGTCGTGTTCCTCGCGTCTCCCGTCGACGCACATACATATCGAATCGTTCCTCGGTCCCTCCATGTAATGCATAATAATCTCGTCGTTGATACGCGAGGCTCCGGCGGACGACACGACGCGCAAATGCAATTTTGATCCGAAGCGGAGCCATTAACATTATAAGTTTGTATGAAGATCCAATGAAAATATATATCTAAAAATATACATCTAATGTAGAAGACAATTTATAATTGGTAATTGACTTCTTTTTTGCATAATTGCACACACTTTTGCAAATCAGAGTTCTTTGAATAACGCGTGAATATTAACGTAAACTTGTTTTTTTTATAGTCGAATCACACAATGACGCGAGAAATCAATGGCGCGTGTTGATCCTATTTTTTTTTCTTTTTACATATATGTTGTCTCTCGCCTTTATTATTGGTACCGTTACTGTAAAAACATGATTACGTAAGTGTTGATTGCAACGCCGAGTCGCGTGTTCTCTGCAGAAAATATAATCGACTGTCATTCACACACGCCTGTCGTCAGTTTCGTTTCGGAGACGGGATATAATTGTTTTTTCTTTTTTTCTTTTTGTCAGTCAATTCCCGCGTCGATCTGTCTTGCACACTTCACAATTTCTCAATTGCGGAGACTTCCCGCTGGCGATTAATATTTGTCTTTCTCCAATTATTTGCGCTTCTCGTAATTTCAGTAGATATATTCGCCAGAAGTTTTTGGACCTCTCTCAAATTAAACAGCCAACAAGTTTGTACTTCAATGTTCGTAAAACGAGCAGTTTTTGTTGTCTCTTTAAAAAGTTTCTTCTGCATTTAACTTAGTACATTTTCTTCTCTCTAGAATTTTGAGAAGTTTGTGAGTTTAGTTCCGGAGACAAACAGTCGTTGACAAACAGCAATCAACGCGTTTCACGTTTCCAACATTGATACCCTCGATCTAAAAGAGTGCGCGAATTGCTTGAAAACTATTACATAACAAGCCATATTTGGTGACTGTGTAACTTTTTCTTTTCGCTAATTGCAATTCGCGAAGAGAGCGCGGCGGCCATTGATCGTACCATTTTCTGTGAAAGTAATCTACAAACGTGCGAGCACAGTTGGATGACGAGTCGCGTCGGCGTCGATCTAAAAATATCGAAGCGGTAACGATACCGCAAAAAGGAAGCTGGAGAGTCTAGACGGACAATAACGATCTCTCTCCGGGTAGGAAGAGGAAGGAAAAGAAAGTGCACTCGTTAACCCGTGGAAAACGAACGCCGCGCGCGGGTTTCTTTTCGTTCGTAGGCCTTTCGCGAATCGCACGCTCCTCATTCGGCATGACGACGAGACGAAACGAAGAGAAGCAATAAATCTCGCAATAACCACGTCGACCATTTCCCGCCCGCGTCTTCTTCATTCTTTCTCTTTCTCTCAATCTCCTCTCTTCTCTTCTTTCCTCTTCTTTTCGAGACGACCATATCAACGGCGTCAATGAGAGTTCGACCAACTAGGTTGAAGCTCGTTCTACCCAATCAATCGAGTCAACTGCTCGCAACACCCCCGCAATTGCGCGACATGCGCGTTAATTTATTACGCTGCTTTACTCTGACCTTGGATGTCCGCTGGTTATCATCATCGGGCGGGCGTAAATCTCGCTCTACACGTCGAGAGAGGGGTTGTCTCTCCTTTTTTCCCCGCTTTTAAATCGTGCATCTCGTGACGGATGGTGTATATATAGGCGCTTTCGCGACTTGTAGTTTTCCCGACGTGATTCGTGTGGCGGAGAAATCTCTCTCTCTCTGATAAGAACACGCGATCATAGTTTGCTTAACGATGGAGTAGGTAAATGCGCATATTTGCGCAGCTAGGACAACATTTGAGCGTTGAAACGAAGAGGAAACGTTTAAACAAGATGGAAGAAAAACGAACGAGAAAAAAAGCGTTGCACAAGTTGCATTTTGTCAGAGACTTTTCACGCACTTAGAACGTACATCTTGAATAGCGCGTTTTTTTTTCTTAATTATAGAAATTTTTGCTAAGCTGAGGTTTTTTTTTTAAACACAGGATTTAGATCTAAAACCTATATCTGTATCTTAAAGAGTATTCTCTCCATCTAATCTCTCAAGTTTCAAGTTGTTAAATTGCAAATTTATACATGGAGTTCTAAAACTCTACGCGTACAAAATTATTGCATTTTCTCTTCGGTGAACGTTTGCTCGTAAAAGATTTAAGATTTAATTTTTTTAAGAATCGCATCAATTTCTTGCGTATTTTTAAAAATATTCGCGTCATCGCGTTTACCGTAAATTTCTCAAACAAGCAAGTAATCACCGCGCGCGACCGCTTATTATCGCGTACTATTTCCATTTTGTTACTTTGTGCATTTGGTGCGAGACGGGAAGCGAAAATTCACCTACAGCAACGGTAGGTAGCGGCCGGTGAAAATTTAGCTCGATTCCTCGACGGCGTGTCTATTTTTGTGCGGTTGGCGCTCGGTCAGATCCACCTCCTGCTTGCCTTCCGCTTTTATCTCTTTTCTCTGTTTTCTCCGTGCGATGAAGCGCATGCTTCGGGAGGAAACGCCTGGCTTCTTCGGCGGGAAAGCTACTGCGGAGGTTTTGTGTGTGTGTGTGTGTGCACGTGCGAATATGTATATGCACTGCGTGTGGTCCACAGCGGTACATACGATGACGAAAGAGGAGAAAAAGAGGATGAAGAAGCCTAGGAGGTACTTCAAAGAGAAGTGGAAAGTCTTCGGCCAAGATTTCGGCGACGACAATAACGACGACGACAATATTG